>WSZQ02076409.1:0-19554 GCA_019419845.2 Weissflogia rhopalogaster
TGTGTATGTGTATGTGTATGTGTATGTGTATGTGTATGTGTATGTGTATGTGTATGTGTATGTGTATGTGTATGTGTGTATGTGTATGTGTATGTGTGTTAATGTATGTGTGTTGATGTATGTGTGTGAAAATTAATCACCCGAGGGACGGGCATAACACAGAGGACTCGAACCTCGGTCAATTGCGTTATACACGTTAAGGTGCTTCTTCCACAAAACTAAATTATTTACAATTTTCCGATTTATACGCTATAGCTTAAAAAATCTGCACGATAAATGAAAGCGGGGAAAACATCCAATAAATTTTACAGTCCGTATTCAATAAAATAATATTCCCATGATAAGATGTAATAAACGAGTTTCTATTATCCGGCCCATTTTCTATGAAAGGTTTATTACACATATATGAAAGGTTTTAGAAAATCTACGCAAAACTGCGAAGAATTATAGAAGATTACGCCGTTATTACAACGAGTTATACATGTAAGAAAGGTCGACGCGCTGTGGGTAATAAAATAATTAGTTTACAGGGGGTAAGGTCATAAACTCATCATACACCGTTTTTCGGCACAGTTGATGCCTAGCGGTCGCATTTTCGTTTTATATACGACCGTTTTTCGGATTTATGATTGCAGGAGGGCGAAGATTACTGATGTTGAAGACTTTTCTCTGAAGGTTTAGTTTTAAATTCCACTTTTATATTTGAAAAGCGGTAAATAGGGATTAGTTTACTTTGAATACCGCTGTGAAGATGTTGCTAATCTTTCACGAATTCAGTTTTACGGATTATAATATATAATACGCATACAGTTTTAACCGAGGTTTCAATACACCTTTGTAGCAACGACCGATAGAAGATATTTATTAATTCCTATATTTTGCAATGTTTCTCCGAATACTTTATGTTGGAGAAGTGCAAATGCATGTGCTACACAAGAAATTTCATATTTTTGATGGAACAAACAACTTTTACTTTTGCTATTTGGTTTGGTATTACTTAGAAATAGAATATCTTCTATTTAATGTGATTTTAACCAACTTTCTTTGGAGGAATATCTTATTGTAACTGAAAACTTTTTTTGAAATGTCAAAGATTTGACGAAGATTCGACACTAATTTCAACGATACTTACGATGTTTAGTGTGTAAATTTAATTAATAATTGACGAAAAATTGAATATAAATATCTATCGATGTTATTACCTGCTGATTGTGAGTACTGATGTCCAGGAAACAGAAGCTGGGGTTGTAAACTTTTGGAAAATTATGTAATCTTTCAATCCTCATCCTCATCCTCGCTGTTAGTTATGAGATAGCTTAACTCGTCTTCTTTTAACGAACAAAATGTTTTCCTCATTTGATTCATCTCATTTCTTTTCAGTGTTAGATCTTTTTCTAACTCCACTAAAACCTTTCTACAGGAAGCTAAGCAATTTCTTAAGGCGTCGTTCACACTGCCGACTTCGGCTTTGGGCTTCAATGACTACCCTTGTCTAACGAATATATTTAAAAAGTGAAAACTGATTGGGCTTCACAAATTTTTACATGCGTTGTGCAGCCGAAGCCGAAGAAGCCACTGCTGTGAACGACGCTCTAGACCGTCAAAATCGGCAAAAACAAAATTCCCAGTGCAATAATCAGGAACATGTTTATATCATATGAAAATATATTAAATAAGGAACAGTTTGATATAAATGTCAACTATTCCCGCGAAAGGATAAGGGTGGAAAACTCACATTGAATTTGAAAACGATGTTTTCATAAAATCATGTTTTATAAAACGCCTTTTATGACTGACTTATTATTAACAGATCGAGATAATATTCATATCAGATTGAAGTAGAACAGTTGAGAAACATTTTACCACTTGTTTCTTATTGATAACTTAATAATTAATATACTAAAAGTATGTTTTAAAATGTGTCTCAAAATGAGTAAATCTACATCGCGTGCGACGCACAAATGTATTTGGCGGATTACAGTCACTTCAAACCACTGTGCGCCGCCGGTCTGACCGACGCCTAAGAGATAAACTTAACATAAACATATCTGATTAAAACCGCTTTGTAGAAGGGTTAACTGTAATCATTCTAAAAATTAACAAGACATTAAAATCGACCTGTTAGTTTCCGAACTATATGCCGTTAAAATTCGGCTCGTATTTCCCACTTTGCCCACAAAGTAGAAAGCGCGCAGTTTTACTTCCAACCGATAATATTTCTAGTATTGTTATTCTATTGCCAACAAATTCTCGCAAAATTGTTTTGCAATTAATGGTGTGGCGTATTTGTCAATAAATTTGCATGTTTTCCACCTTTTGCACATCACAGACCGACGCAATTCATTAAGGTTGAAATCGCTCAATTATCGAGTGTTTTTCACGCCTCGCTCCAAAGTTCATCTGTGGAGCGGCGGCGATCGAGGCAGGGAAAAGAAATGAAAAACGAGCGCAAAAAAGTGCAGCGCGCGAAAATGAATGAAACGCGGCCGCGCTCGTAAATATGCGCGAAGAATGAATGAACCAGAGTGTAATCACAATAACGCGAATAGCGAATAGGTAACGAACGAACGAACGTAGCAAACGTGCTCGGCGCGGCATACTCGCGAACACGGCCCGAATGCTACTGAATGAGTGAGTGAAAACGAATTAAACGTAATTATGCGGTTCGTAGTTATCTTTATGGTTAAGCGCTAACCATTTTATTGCGAATTATGATGATTATATTAACGCAAAACACACACGCACACACATACATGCACGTTCACAAAACGTCACTTTTACATCTATCTATCTAACCACGTTTTCAAACATTTGAGACTCGACACTCGAGAAAAATAAGTTTTAGTTTTGTAGGATTTATTTGTACCACAATATATGAAATGAAATACATAAAAATGAAGGAGATTAGCGTGTAGATCCAGGGAGGCAGCATGTAGAGGTGAACGGCTGGCGCTTGTCGTCGGGGCAGGTCGTGGATAACGTCGGAGTAGCGGATGACGAAAGCCGGTGGCGAAATCACTGGTGGCGGCTGCTGGCGATGGAGAAGTCGGTGCAGACGGCCGGTGAAGGATTCTGTATGGTCTCTCTGGTGCCGGCAACTGATGACGGGCTCACTATTGATGGACTTCGATGACGAATTGACTCGAACTGATTGAGTGATTGAGTGAAGGTGATGGTGGATTCTTTGTTGGCGATGACCTCCAGGTGAAGATGGCTGCCTGCAGAAGGTGGTGCTGCAGGAGATGGTCCTACAAACATATGCGGCGCTAATGTTTTTGTCCCCACCGGCTTTAAGGAAGTCGGAGATCTGTATATAATCTGTACTGAAGAAGGTGTCGAAATGTTGACTATATATAGTAGGTGAAAATGCTGACATGACCACCTTATGTTTGCTGTGGATCACGAACGTGTCGATTTTGATGTGTCAGCATTCTCGATGCTTAATCTCGGCGGATGCTGATTACGTGCTGATTAAGGATTGTAGTTTCGGATAGTGATTGAGATTTTTTGATCTTAATATTGCTTGTCCGGCAATGGATTGCCTTTAATTTTTTAAATTGTATGAAAAGGAAAAGAGAGGATTATTTTTAGGTTGGTAATTTTAAATTTCTATAAATAATATACCTCGAAAATGTTGAAAGTTCAAGTTAATTTTAGTAATGTAAATCACATATATGAACAAAACAAAAACATGTAAGTAATCTACTTTACGTATCTAGCTTACGTATGTTATGTTTTCAATTTTTTTTATAGCAGCGCCTTTCTTTGCATAATAAATTTATTTCCACTTCTGTTTTACAATATGCACATTATTTTTAACGATTTTGATTAAGTTAAGTTAATTAAGTTAATTAAGTTAATAATGTTATACACAACCTACGGCTGATCATAACAGTACTGGTACATGAATATATTTCAATATAGTTTTTGATTGTTGGAATGAATGAATTATACATACGCCATACGCCAGTATATCTAAACTGAAAGCCGAGGTACTTCGTATGTATCGATTCATGATATACATGAAGGAAAATGAACGGCTCCATGAAATTCAAAGGATAGGCTCAAATTTTCTTTGGCTGTGACAAACAAAACTACGTTTTCAAGACTGTTAGGCCCGTAGCAGAAGTGTAAGTGATGCTATATTCTGTGCGCTCAAAAGTGACCTTGTCGTTTGTAAGACAGCGGAGTGCAGGGATGAATCATGAAGTGGACAGTGCGCGATCCATGTAACAACTAAACTTTATTCTCTAATTCTAAACCTAACAATACATACGAATTGCTTAATTCTAATGACGCTTTACGTCATAGTAACAAGAGTCCGGAAGATAATGAATTTATTTGGAATTCCGGATTTCGGCTATTGACCGCGAAAACATTATCTATACGTAAACATTCGCAAACAAGACATACAATTCTAAATGAACACATTAGCAATAATCATTCATACGACACATTAATATAGAAGAACAAAGATACACAATATCAATTGTATAAATTAGATATGATACTGCCCATTGTCCTACACTGTATCAGCGTCATTACGCTACACTGTTTATGCATCTGCGTAAACAAAGACCACATTAAACGTGAGGGTTATCTGCACTGATGCATTATGTGTTTTTTTTTTCTTCCTGTGATGAAAGGGAAAAATAAGGTTCTCTTGAGATTTGACCAAATTAAATAAGCCAGATGAAATGAATAAGGCAAATAAATTCATTTGTCGCAATGATGAAGCGTTATAATAAAATATAATAAAAGTGTTATTAAAATAAAAAGGTTGGCGCGCACAACACAGCACAGCCCAGTTCAGTTCGAATTCACTAACGAGATGAAATTTAATAAAGTAATGTGCGAAATAGGAACGAATCGAATGAATTTATACATACATACATACATACATACCGTGGTCCATAGCAGCTCTCACATGTCCCATAATAAAAACGTAACGAGGCACAAATGCTTCGAATATATTGCGAAATGCGAAAAAGTTGTACCTTGTGTACGTAAATAAAATAAAAATGAAAATTAAATCAAGTAAATAAACGGAATTAACGAGCGTTATTTGTCTGGATTGTCAATGAAAATGAAAGTGAGATATTTAAATTTTTCTCATTTGGTTAATGCAGTTTTTGTACTGGCGCCCCCACCCCTTTTTTTTCTTAATACTTATATTGGCATAATAATTTAACGACCTTCTTTTCTCAAGATTGTTCATATTAAATATGAAGCTATAGAGTTGAAACAAACATCAAAATGCTCCCCAATTCTTCTACTTTCCCATGGTGTTCACCTTATTTCAATCCCTTTAGGATAAAACTCCTTTATACTTCTTTTAAAATGAGCTGTTTTAAGAAAGTTTGAATCTGCACTTAAATAGGGGTTTTTAACCCTTATTCGTCAATCGAACAATATGCGACATACATCAATTTGTTCCCCTTTTTATGTACTTTAACAAGATTATAATATTTTTCCAATCGGTTTTGTGCAGGTATCTATTATACCTTGTTTTATAACATATTTCATGCATTTACCGCAGCCGCTTGTTGAGTGGGAAGACCAAGTGGTCACCCATCCAATGCGTACCTACTAGGGATGTCAATTTTTCTCCAGTCATCGATTATTGGTGAAATCGATTAACCGCTGTCTGCGATTAATAATCGAGGGAACAATCGGGGGAGGATTCGATTTTAATCGATTACGATTAATAACAGAATCGATGGTTGTGCCATCTACTAGCAAATGCTCGCATTAATATACCTTTTACCGATTACTACTCTGTTAGCTCAATATTTTGCAACTAGATTTCGCATTCATTATATGAAATACATGATATAGAATTTCATATCAAATATGTTCACACTACCAATGACTAGGGATGTCAAAAAAATCACAACCACCAATTATGCTGGTAATCGTATTCTGAGGGACCGATTCGTCGACCGAATCAGTCGATACTTACTGCTGAAGTATCGATACTTTTAAAATTCCATTTATTCTAAAATTAGTATTAATTATTTCTACATTACTATGTTCACATAAATACATCTCAATATTACAGAATGGAATTTTCTACTAGTTTTTGATATTTATCAAACAGAAAATAGGGAGAAATGTGATCGAATACCGAAAATTTTTAAATCAACATAGGTAGGCATTTAAAATACGTTTGTGCCTATTTTGTTTAGACTAAAAATAAAATAACGACCATCTTAAGCGGCGTTGTCAACGAATTGGTCATGTAACGTAGATGAGTGAGAATTCTTTGAGTTTTCATTAGTTGTTTCAATGATTTTTATCGCAATCAATATTAAAAGTTGATAAAATACAAGTTTTCGAAGTATCGAAAGTCGATTCCTTAATTTACTCGATCCGTAATTTTACAATCATTAATTTTATTACTAAGGAATTATCACGATATTTTTCATTCACAAAATGTAACTCCCATGGAGTAACATCAGAAACATTGGGTCTATCGATAATATACTGGAAGATTACTGCAACGAGAAAAAATAATTTGAAAATGCATTAACAGATGGCGCCAATTGGTATTTTCGATACCAATAAGTATCGATACTTTTCTTCTACACTTGGATACTATCGAAAGTATCGAAATTTCAAAAGTATCGATTCGTGAAGAGTTGACATCCCTATCAATGACTTCCAATGACAAGAAAGAAACTTAAGGGGGAAATAAATAAAATTAATATAGAAAATTATTGTAAAATAGCCATTAACAGTTAAATATTCCTTGTAGAATATGTAACTGGCTCAAAAAAATAAAATAGATATTCGTGCAAATAAATTCTCAAAAATTTAACTCATAGTACTTATCATTATTATTTTAATTTGCAATTAATTTAGTTCTAAAAATATGAATAATGAATTTAATTCGGGAATACTCATTGACAGTTAATAATTGATGGTTTAATAATGTGATAATAACGTGTTAATGTATTTATGTACTCTTGTATCTAAAACTGTATAAAATGGAAACGTTTCTGAAAATTTCCAGAGATTACCTTAATTGTTTGATTCTAAGAAATACTTAATAAAATTTCGAGAGATTTAGGAGAATTGTAGAAGATTACGCCGATGTTGCAACGAGTTTTACCTGTAAGAAAGGTCGATGTGCCGATAATGCACTGGTAATAAAATAATTATTTTACAGGGGGTAAACTCATCTTTCGCATTTTCGACCATTTCGACCATTTTCAGGTTTATGATTGCAGAAGAACAGAGATTAGTGCTGTTGAATTCATTTCTTTTTGGGTTTCTTAATTCCACTTTTATGATATCTGAAATGTAAATCGGTATTACATCGGTTTTCAATACCGATGTTGCTAAACTCTCTTTCAGTTTCATGTTGGTTTTATGTTGTACAATAAGGATTTTAATGCTTAATAACAAATCGTTGTAACAATTTGAACTAGTTGTCTCGATTCATGACAACTGCGATAATATTTATAAGAAATTGTACAAGCACAAATCCACAACACAACCGTAATTGTTATACAATCAGTCTATATTATCAAACACAAGATGCTAATTGCTAATTAATGTAAATTTGCAAGTAAAGATCATGGAAATGTTGTTATTTCCATGATCTTTACATATTGTTTCTTTCTTGTTTTTTGATTACATGTAAATGGCTGCAAATTATTTATTATAACATCATTCTATGTTAATTTCCAAAAGCAAGTTGCAATTCGTTGATAACATTTAAACAATTCGCCCGTGTTTCTTTTCTTCCTTCCGGAATAATTTTTATATAATATGTTGTTTCTCCTCTTATTTTTCGATTAACTACATATCAAATGTTTCAAAGAAATTTTCAATAGATTCAAAGTAATACTTATTAAATTATTCCAGGTTAATTTCTAATAGCGATGCTTTCGTTGGTCATAATAAACGTACAATACCAGGTATCGCAAAATTCGCTGCTAACTTCCTGATGACACACCAATGGACCACTGACGCATGGAGACCTACGTTTAAAAAATTCGCACGTTGGTCTCTTCCTCCTCCTGAAATGATTTTTATATAATACGCTGTTTATCCTCTTATTTTTCGATTAACTACATACTAAATGTCAATAGATTCAAAGTAATTGTTACTAAATTATTCCAGGTTAATTTCCAATAGCAATGCTTTTGTTGGTCATAACAAACGCACAATATTTGATATCGTAAAATTCGCTGCTAACTTCCTGTCGGTTTTTGAACAAGTTGATTGAAAAATGTAGCAAATGTATGAAAACAAATATCGTGGACGCGTATTTCTCAATGTGTACTTGCATCAATTTTAATTACACATTACAGTGTATGCCCAAGTTGGCGTAGAATAAACAGCGTTAGACAGTGTTGGGCAGGGGAAATGCGGCGGGGCTCACCAATCGCAATGGCAAGGAATTGAATAAACTTCATAACTTATTGACGCTCTCCGCCATCGTCGACGATAGCGAATCCAAATAACACACATACACACACACCTACAGCGTATACATATACACATACAAACATATATGTCGGTTGATACATCGCCGTATACATGTTATACACGTTGAAATTATGCTTATATGCGTTCAGGGTATTTGCTATTGATAATAAATGTATACACTTCCTACAGGATGTTTGCTAAAGTCACCGAAAATAGTGTTTTAAATTCATTAATTTAGAATAATTATGTAAGGATTGTAACGAATTATATTTCTGATTATAATATAAAATTCGTACAAAAAAAAAAGATTTTTGAAATTTGATTTTTTTTTACTACAACCTCTTCACGATGTCAACATGGATGGTAATTTATCAAATAGTTTACAAATTCAAAATGAAAATGTCCAATAAAATCGTGCAATGAAATGGTTTTCCTATGTATTCTTACGGCAGTCGCATCCAGTCTGTATTCAACGCGTGAAACTATGCTCAGTGATTTAACGCGCGATTTAAGTATTCTAGGCTTAAAAAACATGAAATCATGCGAATAATAAAATATGGATGAGACTGTTTTGTTTCTGTCTCTAGATGAAGACAAATACGGTGACATTGTTCTGAATTGCCTCTGCTGTATATAATTGGATTTCAAATAACCGTTCCTCTTTATATTATAAGCGTCAACATGAAATGCAATTAGCATATTTGTATTTAAATTTAAATTTTGAATATGTAATAAAACCAATACGATTCAAAATAATATAGACTTAAAAAACCTTATGCGAGTCTTACGAGAATAAATTAGACGAGTCGCCTCTGTTTTTTTCCTTTCTAAATCGTAGAAGTAACCGTCAACATGAAATGCAAATTGCATATTTATATAGCAAAGTCTAAATATGCAATAAAATCGCGCATTCAAAATGCCTTCCTATGTATTCTTAAGGCAGTCGCATCCAGTCTAGTCTAACTCAAGACCTGAGTCTACATTTGGCGATTTATCGATCGCCTTGAAAATAATCTAGGGTTAAAAAATGTTAACTTTTGCGAATCATAGAGAATAAATTAGACGAGTCGCCTCTGTTTTTTCTGGCTCGAAATGACGACGATGAGCGATCTCCGTCGGTGACATGGTGATGCTGTATTGCTTCTACTACTCTACATAACTGTCACAAAAAAGCAAATACAAGGTCTCTCTCAGGCTGCAGCACGTTGTACCAAACTCCTGATAGCAACAGTAACTGCACCAGCAACTCTGTAGCGAACGCCCGCGAGAGATCGCGTATTCTCATTTCGCTTCCATCCAACATCCTTTCAGCCAAGTCTACGAAGAACACACGCAAAGCTATGACACGCACTACTTATGAACCGCGATGCGAGTAAACTTGGGCAGCAACACTTCACGATGCCTTACGTTGCTTCACGTCCCATCGATGAGGAGAGAACAGAGAACAGAGCAGCACTTTTTGGGTTTTCTTCGTTTTTTCCCCTTCAGAATCCAGAGCAAAACCGACGAAATATGCAACACAATCGATAGACCCTTGTCAATGCCATACCGAAGTCGTGGAGCGATGCCTCGGCTTTCCAAAGTCGTTCCAACGTCATAAAAACAAACGGCAAAGCGTTGAAACAGGCACAAAACAACGGTTTTGATTGATCAAAGACGTAAGTAAAATACGCGTAACGAGGAGCATCAAAGATTCAAGGGAATTTCATATTTTAAGGAGAGGAGAATTTACTCTATAATGTTTTAAATACATATTTTTAATTCTTAAAAATTAATTATTAAATATGGTTAATTATTTTTTACACGTCAAGAATAATTAGAATTAATGATCGCTATTTATTTATTTGATTTCAATTCTTAATAAAAATAATTGATGTATTTTATTGTCTATCGACCATATTGGTCTCTCTGGGGAGGTGAATATCTATAGAATATTTTTTTGAATATCTTCCTCGAAATTTTAAAGATTTCCACTCATTTTTCAAAAGGGGTGCCCCCCGCTTGAGATATGTTAAAATAATCTAACTAATCCACACCGACAACAAAAGACACAACTCAACAATCGCAATGCGCAACTCACAAAAATACAACACGCACACACAACAAGAAGCCACATCATCACAATAACAACAACAACATCAAAAAATACAAAAACAAGAAATCTCAATAAGTTGTAAATATGTACAAACACAATAAACATATCTATACAGGCTGAAGATCGATGGCCAGGTCTCCGGGCCGAATACAAATAATAATAATAAAAATAGTTGGAGATACTATTTGAAAGACCATGAAAATAGTTGATGCCCTGATGGAGGACTTAATCCTTATGTTTAAGGATTATTGAAGCTGTCTCAGGCTCCGTAAGCGTTGGTGCCTCGTAGAGGGTTTGAAGACACTGATTTGTTACAGATGCACCCGATGTGTACTTTTATTGTAATAGTGCTTACAATAATAGACTGCTTCGTGCCTTAGAGAACACCTTGTAGTGGCTCATGCTTGTAGGAGCTCACTTTTAACAGTAACAGTTATATAAAATTTGGTTTAACATTTAAACAATAGAGACAAACAAAAGAAAAACAAATAACTAATAACTTCTTAAATCTAGAGACATTCGACAACGCTCATGGCACACGCGTTTATGTGTGCATAACAAAATAATCAATAACTTCTTAAATCTAGATACATTTGATAACGTTCATAAGCAGAACAGTATATTATCACGGTACACATGATTATGCACGACCAAACACACCTTATGAGACTTTCATAATTAAACAGTGATGTGGTTTGTTTAAGTTTAACTTCTGTTAAGCAGATGGCGGTTAAGTCAATGACATGTCAAAACGATAAAAAAAAAATTCTGTATTGATATATCGATATTGTGAAAATTGAAAATTTCGATAACTATCGAAATTTTGAGGCCGATATATCGATATTTATCAATATCGATATTTTTGACATGTCTAGTTGTAACCACACCAAGGTATGCACATGCCGTGTAATGCCACTCCACTCCACGCCAGACCACACCATACCGTAGGTGCACCTTCGAAGTCGAACCGCGCCACCTCGAAAACGGAAAGAAGAAGCCCCACGGACGCAGCACAAGTATCGGGCCAACTCAACTCGTGGGGCTCGCCCTCACCGCACCGCGCCAAGTCGCAAGACGCTGCCAGCACACACCAAAGTCTCCAACTTGGAACTTGTTCTATGTGTTGCAGACTGTATTCTAATACTGCCTGTTTTGTAAATGTCTCCTTTCTTAAATAAATTACAAATCAAACCCTCGATAAAAATTATGCCTCGGCGTTTACAACCCTTCAGATTTATACATATTTATTAAAGTGAGTTTGATTCTAGAAATTTTAATAAACTAGGAATATGAAATAAACTGTCCTTTTCTGTATGAAACAGTCTAGAATGTATGGTTTGGGTTACGACAGCGTCCGCTGCCCGTGCCTCGCGTGCCCTCCTTGATCCAGCTAGCCTGCTGGCGGCACTCGTCGCCGTCGCATCGCGTTCTCCTGCGAGCGATATATGTGTATGGGCATGTGTGCAGATGTGGGTATATGTATATACATACAGTTGATGTGTATGCGGCTGTGTGTGTGTGTGTGTGTTTGTGTAGGTTAGAGCGCCGTCGCGTGTGTCCTAACCAGTGCTGGCGAACTTCGTAACAAAAAATAAATTATTAGTTTTTGGAATTCATGAAAAAAAATTACTTGAATTTATTTAAATAAATTCAGAATTTCGTTAATGAAGGCCAACAAATGAAAAGGATTCCTAGTTAAAAATCCTACATATTATTTTAATAAAATATTCATACTTTATAGAAAATTAGTCATAAAAAAATTAATTAAAATAGGGCGAACAAATAAAATGGGGACCTCCGCGAAAATCGGGGGAGGGGATCTAAAAACTATTTTAAAAATTATTGCAATGGAAATGTATGATGTAAAATTTCTATGCGATAGTGATACTAATTTAAGGGGAGCGGACCGTTCACAAAAACTGCCGAAAAGAGGGAGCCACAAAAAAACTTCAAAAAAATATAAGTGCAATAAAATGTTATATTGGATATTTGAGACGTAATTTTGAAAAAATGATAATAATTACAAGGGGGTACTCCCCGCCAACCAAAAGGAGGGTAGGAGGTGGCTAAAAATAGTCGAAAATATCTTAAAATTCTTATCTCATAAATGTTAGTTAGTACGCTAGAAAGTTTTTTAATAAGAAAAGAGAATAAGAAATGATAATAATTTGCAGGCGTCCATCCCCTTATTAAATCATGTCATTAAACAAAAATAAAAATATTTAAATCGTATAAATACTTAAAAAAAACAGGGGGTCTTCTCAAAGAATGTTTGAAGTGTTTAGAAGTAATTAATAAAAATAATTGATAATCTAACTATGTTTATTAACATTATCTATGTCTATTAATATTATTATCTAATATAATCCAATTTATATTAAGATAAGAACTTAATCAAAAATTGAATAATTATATAATTTGTACATTAATAAATTAATTAAAACATTCCTAGTTAATTTTTTTTGGAAGGTTCGCCGCCACTGTACGTACTGAAAACGGGCCCGCTCTCTCACAGCCTGCTTCGAATCTATCCGCTTGAAATTTCAAGGGAATGTAGCCATCGCGCCTGCTGCGCATCCGTCTCCGTTCCACCCACGCGAACACGATTCGCGCCGCTTCCTCTTTCGCCTCGCGGGCAACACTACCACATCCGAAGCACATCAACCCGCCTCTACATACGCAAATCTTTACACACTCTCTCTCTCTTTCACACACTCACACACATACATATATAAACACATTCACACAACAGGCATATCCTAGTAGTTGAACGACTGTATGCCTGGAATATGTACATTGTGCACACACAGACAGCTCCACGGCTCTCTCGGAGCGGGCTAGTCGTAGCACGTTTTTTACTCGTTTTCCATGCGAGTGTGTCGCGTTGTTGTTGTTGTTTTTTTTTTCTCCTAGCCGTGTTTCTTCCAACTATCGTCCCAACTACTACAACTCTCGCCGTGGTCTCTGCCCGTGTGCATTTTCGTTGTTTTTTCCCTACATTCTCTTCAACGTTGGTTGTATTCCTCGTTTGCTGCTGTTGTTGGTTGTTGTTGTTGGCGGCAGTGGCGGTGGTTTTTGTACTCTTTCCATCACTCTATTTTTGGTTCTCTCCCTCAGACTCTTTCTCTCTCTTTCTCTCTGACTGACTGCCTCTCTCTCTCTCTCTCTCGGCTGTCAGAAAAGAGAAAAAAAAATTCTGTTTTACAAAAAGCACCAAACACGAGCAGCTCGAAATCAAAAACACAAAACGACAAAACAACTTCACATGTTGTTGTGAATGCCGAATATTTTCTTTTCGCATTTGTTTTGTTGCTTTTGAATGAAAATCTTACTGTCATAAAGGAGAAAATTGGAAAATTAGATGTACAATAAGAGTTTGACATGAAGAATCAACGTTTGGTTAGCTAGAAAATGTAGAATAGACAAATATTCCCAATGTGTTTTTGTTATTGTCTTTCTTTTAATTTTTATGCTTGTAATTTTATTCGAGGAAAAAGTTGTTTACGTTTCGATACGTTAACAATACGCTGGGAAATGTTGTTTTCATTGGAAAATTTACAAGTTGATAAGTATTTCACAAGAAAAAATTCAGTTCATAGAAATTTTGCGATTACAATTTTAAAGAAATCATTTATTCATAAAAAGGTTATTCTTTCCTTCTGCCATTTTTAAAATTTTAAAAAGTAAGTAAATTTTTTTTATATATAACTTTTAGGCATACTCGTACCCTTACAATCCCACAACAAGAAATCAAATCAAAAATGTTAAAAGTAAGAAGATGTTATATCCGAAAGTTGGAAATTTACGAAGGGGGCCTCTACTATCAGCGCATAGTGTTGGAAATTCATCGGTGTGTACACATTTGAGTGTATGAGTGCATCCGTAAGTCTATAAGTTATGCATGTGTAGTAAGTCCAAGTACGTGTGTATATGTCACCAGGGGCGGCAAACCTATATATAAAAAAAACAATTACAATAAATCCATAAAATCTAATTGATAATGGTGTTATATATTCAAGAAATATTTGGGAAAGTATTCGTCTTTTTATATATTTGTAATAAATAATTGCTCTTCTTCTCTGACAATACACACAAAGCATTTTCATGTTTTTATTAAAAAAAAAGAAACATTTCAAATCAGTAGGTCCCATGCCTTTCCGTTATAACCAGGTTGCACCATATACCAAAAAATAAAGATTCCTCCAGCCCAAAAAACTAAACTTAAAACTTCATATTTAAAGGAATACACACTGTGTTCTCAGCATTCATATGCATAAATTGTGTGTGTGTGTGTGTGTTGGTGCATGTGTTTGTTAGTGCATGTGGGTGTTGGTGCATGTGTGTGTTGGTGCATGTGTGTATTGGTGCATGTGTGTGTTGGTGCATGTGTGTGTGTGAGAGAGAGAGAGTTAGTTTTGTTCTAATGTGTATTTATGTATGTATATGTGTATCTGTGTGTGCATATGTATGAATACGCACCTTAATGGTATATGCAAGTGGGTATGTGTGTGTTTGTGTAAGCGTGTGTACATGTGGGTATATGGTTATATAAGTATGTGTTTGTATGTGGTAAGTTGATGGGCGTATGTGAATGTGTTAGTAGCAACGTGCTGGCTCATGTCGGTGTGTTGGCTCTTTGGAGGGGAGTGTGGGACCGATGGGTTTTTCGGAAAAGTAGCCTTCGCTCTCGGGCGGTGTGTGCGCGCTCGGCGAAAACTTAAAAATGCCGCCGCGAGCGACCGAATCGATACGAGGCTGGCGGCGCACGTGATACGCGCGCGCACCAATCGCAGCGCGGTGCGTCTTCCCCTACAAGACCACCGACCACCACCACCACCATTCACCATCTCCACGCCACATTGCGTGGAGTGCACACCGCCGTCCGATCCGCAGTTCGCAACGAGCGCTCACCGCAAGCGCGTGCAATGTTGCTCTGACCAAGAGCCGAGAACGGAATACGTAAGATCGGTGCAGAGACGTGGTGTAAATAAGTGCGAGACGAAACGAGGACGATTTCAACGAAACGCAAGTGAGAGAAAGACATACGAAACAAGTGCGGGCAGACAAGTTTGTCTAGTTTTCTGTGCAAAACAAAAGTTGTTTGTTCGAAATCGACAGAAAAGCAGAGTGTTTACTGTGCAAAGTGTGCTGATGCGATTTGGTTTAAACCAGGTTTGACCAAGTTTGTTCCATCTTGGTTTCGCCTACCAGTGTCTATGTCCACCAAGTTCATCGAGTTGTTAGCTCCTATGTTATCAGTGTCCAGTATGATGGAAGATCCGACGCAAGTGCTCTTTACAGAGCTACCAGTTCCCCTGCTGTCGACCGCAGCGCTTCTCAGACATCACCATCATGGGACGACACGTTTCCAACCGTACCACCAGCGTTTGCATCAACCACAGCATTTCCACACGCCTGTACAGGAGTTACATTATCTTCAGCGTGAGTGTCATGAGGAGGAGACGGTGGAGATTGATCCGGGACAGACGCACATCTCCTCTCTGTATCCGGAGATTTTGGCGATCATCTTCAGCTGTCTTGAGGTGCGTGACAAGGGGCGGGCGGCGCAGGTGTGCACAACGTGGCGCGATGCCGCCTACCACAAGTCTGTGTGGCGCGGCGTCGAAGCCAAGCTGCACCTGCGACGCGCCAATCCATCGCTCTTTGCGTCGCTCGTCAAGCGGGGCATCAAGCGTGTGCAGGTGCTTTCACTTCGGCGATCCCTCCGCGACGTCATGCAGGGCATCCCAAACCTAGAATCGCTCAACCTAAGCGGTTGCTACAACGTCACGGACCTGAGCGTTGTCAATGCGCTGTATGCCGAAAGCAACACGCTCACTCAGCTGAACCTCTCGCTGTGTAAGCAAGTCACAGACCATTCCCTCGGACGGATAGCGCAATTCGTCAAAAATCTCGAAGTCTTGGAACTCGGCGGTTGCTGCAACGTGACCAACACCGGATTAGTGTTGATCGCCTGGGGTTTGAAGCATCTGAAAAGACTGAATCTCCGATCGTGTTGGCATGTGAGTGACCAAGGTATAGGCCACCTCGCTGGTCTCAACAGTGACTCGGCTGCTGGTAACCAAAGTCTGGAATACCTAGGTCTACAGGACTGCCAAAGACTCTCTGACGAAGCCCTCAAACACGTCTCCACTGGACTTACGTCGTTGAAGTCGATCAACCTTAGCTTCTGCGTGAGTATCACCGACAGTGGACTGAAACACATCGCCAAGATGGTCTCCCTACGAGAGTTGAACCTACGGGCCTGCGACAACATCTCCGATATTGGAATGGCGTACCTCGCTGAGGGTGGCTCAAGGATCTCCTCGCTAGACGTTTCGTTCTGTGATAAGATTGGGGATCAAGCGCTGGTGCACATCTCACAAGGCTTGTTTAACCTTAAAAGTCTCTCGCTGAGTGCTTGTCAGATTACGGATGATGGACTGGCGCGGATCGCAAAGACTTTGCACGATCTGGAGACACTCAATATTGGCCAGTGCAGTTTGGTCACAGATCGGGGGCTGAACATCATCGCCGAGTCTCTTACACGACTCAAGTGTATAGACCTCTATGGCTGCACGCGGATAACCACAGCGGGTCTGGAACGCATCATGAAGCTTCCTCAACTGAGTATACTCAATCTGGGACTGTGGCATGTTAGGTGAGACATTGTTTCGTGTTAGTGTTTCCAATTGAAACTTCCTTGAGAGAAGGAACCCGTCAGCATCAGAAGTACTTGTATCTACATTCAAACGAATACTAAGTTTTGAAGGAATGCAAACATCTAGAAGAATAGTAACATCAAAAGAGTATCATCGCCAAGGAAGGAAGATGTACATAACGTAGTACAATTCCAGAGTGTAGTTCCAGTCATGGAGGGTTTGACGGCGTCTCTCTAGGAAGCAGCGAAGAAGGAAAAAACGTGCACAGTGATAAGTGATAAGATGACGAATGAACCGAACACTATATATCCGAATAGACATTTGCAATGAAATTTAAATGATAGTAGGCATATTATTAAATTTAGTTAATTGATGAAAATTTAAACCACGTACCGATGATGTGTGCGCAATGAGCTGTGATAGTTATAAACGAATGATGTAACCGTTCGACTAAATTGGTAACTTAACTAAATGATCTTTATTAATTACATTGATTACTTTACCTATGTACCGCAAACAAAGTATACACACAACATTGACAACGCCATCCAAACAAGCCACGCTGACGTTTTGTATGTAAAAAAGTCGTTTTAGAAGTGAAAAATTGTTTTTTGTTGAAACAAGGCAGACATGTTGCAGACAGATGGCGTTGTCTACCATATAGCATTCTTATTAACGATTGCATTCTTTCGAGGAGAGAACGAACGAAGCGAATTTCTCGTCAACTGCGTCAATAGTTCACGTCCTTGAATCTTACAATGTGTAATTTTGCAACCACCACTGAGAGCGAGTACGAGTTACCTCGACGTTTGTGAACAATAAACGTTTTTTTTAACAAAAACCTGATTTTTTTTGAATGAACAATTGTGTTGTGTGAATGTGTTGATACAGGAGGAAGGGTACATCTAAGTCTGAACAATGGCGGAGAGTTGAAGTTGAAGAGAGACTTGTCTTGCGACATTTGTCTTCAATGTTTACGCGAGTGTTACGCACTCTAGAAGCTTTCAACATTTGTATTGTGCAAGATTCTGACTTGGTAATAATTCGTTTCAGGTTTTCGTTAGAGGCTTTTTGTTTTTCAGTGTTTTGAGGCAATAGCCATGCGGAAATTGGGGGTAAATCTGTGAATGCTGAATTTGGGCGGTCTATATTTCTGAAACAATGAGTCAGATTTCAAGTTTTCGTTTTTTATGTTGTGTACAATGTTTCGACTTGATAGATGGCTCAAGATTTGTTAATTTTATGTTGCTTTTAATTCAAATTTAAAGGTTGTTAATTTTAGGTGTTTTTTCTTGAGTTGTAGGCAGCAGCACACTGCGACGCAGAACGTATGTGCAGATATTGTAGAATATTATGTTAAATCATTTTTCTTTAGTATGAGGATGTGCTATAACATTTCATAAATGGAACATTCCATGAAGTTGTTTATAACTACCCGTGAACTTTTTCTCTACCATTACCAAATGTACCTCTATCATGACCATATGCGTAATACACAACAAAATTTCATTGCCACGAGGAGACCCATAGACTCTTTTCGATTTGTCCATGATTGCCAATCAATCTTGCGTGTGTAATTCAAAATAATACACCAAAGAGCTGTACAATAGCGTGACATATAACCAACAAAATCAATCTGTACAGAATATGCGTCAAAACACGATGTTGACAGCGTTTTCCGCTGTTTTGATTGGATATTTTTTAGTCGTGCATATTGCATGCACTTGGACCTGTGGTAAAAACCTAAATAACATTTTCATATAGTTGTCTTTTTCTAAGTGAATCAGTTCATGCTCTCAACTGTTAGTATATATTTATTACGTATATGATCATTACACTTACAAACACTGAAGGGCTGTTTATAGCCGCCGAAGACAATTGTCGCGAGGAGTGCCATCAGAGGAAATATAAGATAGATAAGCACATGTTATATTAGTGACCTTGAAACAAAATTGTTTAGTTCAACCCAATTTGTTAGATGGCGCTAGTAAATAATCGGCTATATGCGGCTATATTTCCGACCAGCCACGAGTTTTGAAATGTTAATAAACAGTTTCGTTTCATTTATTGCTCTGAATGACATCACAGTTTTGATTTTGATATACTGTCATTTCTTCATTTATAATTGACTCTATCCTTAAAGAAAAACTGCAACCTACATGCAAATTGAATCGTTCGGCTTCTTTCCCGAAATATAAGTTTGCAACTGTAAGGCTGAATATAATTTCATTCTTCGAAGCTACTAAAACCTTCAAGTTGATCATCCTCTCAAAAACCAAACGCAACCTCGTCGAAGAAATGTTCCAGGACGGTCGAGACGATTTGATGATAATAATATGTAATATATTTTAAAATAAA
>WSZQ02076431.1:7235-19547 GCA_019419845.2 Weissflogia rhopalogaster
TACTATTTTCTACTCCTGTTTTATTATATGCACTTTCTATTAACGGTCCTGGAAGATGAATACATTTCAGTACTGTTTTCATTGTGAAATGTCAAACATATGTTAAAATATTAATGGCCAACTTCTTTGCTACGCAAACAATGCGGTTATGTTCTCATAATATGCTGCGTTGTATTACTTTCCATCGAATCCGTGCCAAACGTACTAATGCCCACTCGGCGCGGTTACGATAAAATAAAAGTGATGAATGAAACAATGAAACAAGGCTTGTCAATTCAATAGTTTAATTTTACTATTTATGTAACTCCCGTTCAGAAAATTAATGCTTGATAGTAAAAATAAAAGCTAAACTAATCATTATAATTTTCACACATTTCACACATCATTGAAAAAGTATAGTCTACAAGCTCGCATTTAATGCATATTATTCACTCGTATTATTTGCAGCTTGTCATACTCGTAAATAACGTATAGCATTACATGCTCGTTGTACAATATACTATATCATGACTTCCATGGCTGCTATATACTATATCATTTGTTATAATTTATTTCCTGCTAGCTCAATTTCTGTTTTAGTTTTTACGTTCTTTTCAAAACTTGCCAAAAAACAATAATATTTTTTTAAAAATAGGACGTTGAAGGTAACAAAAACTAAAAAAAAAATCTTGAAACAATCAATGTATTTGTATACACTATTTTATTATAATACACACTATATAATTTGTTCGCATACGGAATTTACATAAGTTATCAGTTCATTAAGTAAATTATACCCTCACACAAACAATTACACGTAACGCAGTAAAATCAGCAAATACACCAATGCTTTTCCTCTTTTTTATCCCCTTTATACTCCACTTCTACTAATATTCACTTATCCTCCAATGAGCTGAAAATGATAACAACTTGAATTACGTGTAGTGTTAATTAAAACGCACCAAATAACATCAACAGTCGGTGCTCAGTTAACCCGCAGGAATCTATTTACAACGGAACAGACAGCAACGACATTGGCGCATCAAATACCGAAAACGGTTGATGTTTACAGCATACTGTGCAATTACCCTTCAAGGAATCTAAACGGCAATCAATTGCCAGTCGTAAAATTAATACTCTTGCGCTTAGAACGATAATGTGCTACACTCTATGTGAGTCGGACGCGGAAATGTAACAAAATTGCACTATAAAATTATACAAGTAGGTTTTTACACTAGCTTAACGTTTAAAAGACTGGAATATTTGATAGATTGGAAGAAAGAGATGTTGAGCGTTGACCGTGGTGTCGGTGGATGGCGACGACATCTATAAGGCGCACGAGGTGCATTTGACGAGACCCACTTCATCGCAGTTCATGCATTTCAGGGCGACGAATTCGGTGGTGAAGTGATTTCGGTGTACTGATTTCTTGCTGCCATTGCATACTGGGCATGGAAGCAGGTTGTAACCACCGCAAACTTTGCAGGTGGTACACGCATCCATTGTCTGTAACAATAATAAATTATGAGGAGTAGAATACATTCACTGTCCCTAAGACCATCACCCACAATTTGGAATATAACTCATAAACAGCTTTTATTACGGGGCATATGCATATGCATTGTCAGTGAAAAAGGGTAATTTTCGTGATTTTTATAGGGTTGGAATATCGGCTCCGGTTTTTTAGTTAAATATCTACTTTTATTCTTTAGTGTATGTATGTATAACCTTTATTGACTTTCCAGCCTTAGTATAACCATTGTACACTCACAACATTCGATAATTAAATAATAACAACGTAACAGGATGAATACATCATCTATAAACTATTTCTATAATAATACAATTATCATCCTAGGATCGCCCTTCTCATTTTCTTTTCTAACCCTATTTTTGTGTGGACAGCCAGCCCCCTCCCCCTTTCCTGCAGCCATTTTCCGACAATATTCCCTCCTCTTCCTTGGGACCCTAACCATTTCTTCTTCAGTCCTTCACAGTCCCTCACCATGTGCTCTCAGGTATCCACCCCTTCCAAACAAAATACACATTTCATGTATTCCTGCCCCATCCAAACCTTCCTGCCTCTCTCCTCCGAGCCACACCTAGTCCTTGCCAGCAATGTTTTCTCCATTCCGTTTCTGCCCCTATCCCCAAAGTACAAGGGCCTTCTCCCGATAACCTGCACCCGTACATACTCTGAGTTGTAGGTACTGACCATTATCCTCTCTTCCCTCCCTCTTCCCCTCACCGCTTCCACCACTGACGCCTGTTCCGCTCAAATCTCTTCCACCACCGCCACTGAAAACCCCACCTCTTCGCTCGCCTTTGCTTCATCATTCATTCACTGGACCCCCTGCTGCTACACCACTCCTTTACTTTAGTGAATATTTAAATATTGACGGAGCTGTCTACGGAGTGCGCAAAAAACAACCAAAATGGTAATCTTTGGCATTGCGTCATAAAATACCTGACATAAAAAAAACAAAAAGTACTAGTAAAATAGATACTATAATCTAGTTTTGTCATAGCCGATTTTAAATATACTGATTTTTGGACAAAATAACGAGTATTTGAACTTAATGTATTGATTTTCAAGCAAAAATTAGTGTTCATTAGCGCAAAATACAAAACTAACAATATATACAAATAAATTCAACAGAACAAAAACTAGATAATTATTTATACTATAACCACAAATAACTTCAAGTACATCATTTGAATAGTATTAGAGATATTTTGTTTCTCGGTATAAAAGATAAGGTTTTGATAAAAACTTGATTGAATATCTGTTGTTGAATAAATAAATTAAGTCAATATAAAACACTTTCGCTTATAACTTTATTCTATTCGGCTATTTATTATGATTTTAATTTGAAACTTGCATCAGACATTTTTAAGGTATCTTTAAAGGAAAAAACTAAAAATTGATATTTAAGACCCTGCTAGGTAAATATCTCATTAGGTGTTCAAGTCTGAAACATTTGCAGGTCCCTAGGTCCACGTAATATATCCGATTGTTAATTGTGAATATTCCGGAATAGGCTGACGTCATACATGGTGAATGGGGGTTCCAGCCCTCTTCTGGAATATTGTAATTGTTTTTTGTTATATCGCAATTCGTACTGATCATCTTTTTTGCCCTATCTAATTTCAAATAAAGCCTTATGTTTGCTGTGTCGTCTTCACTTGTAAAAACTTGTCATATTATAAAATTGACAAATATAGAATCAAAGTTTGCAAAAAACACAACTAAAACAAGTTCAGCTTTGTATAAATTAAAGAAAATTAATGGTAATAGCATGGTATTTCATATAATAAGGCACAAAATCTACACATCTCAAACATGTTTAAATTTATATTTAGGTACATACTACACGCATAATTACGGCGAAATTATGAGTGGATAAAAAGCTCGAGGCAAAATCGTGAATGTTATTTTTACCTTCACGCAAAAGCTTTGTAACCGCAAATCTATTGATTTTCTGCTCTGTACACAACATTTCCAGAGTTGTTTTCAAATGCAATTTCTTTTAAACATAATTACAACGAGTACAATATACACCGACAATATACACCATGTATGATGAAATGTGATTCGGTTTCTAGCACTATAGATATTCCAATCATAACCTTACCTTGTAGGGTTTGAGTATCCTACGCAGCTCCCCAGTCTCGTTCAATTTCTCAACCGTCTCAGCATCCTGTAAATCAGAAAGTAGCATTGTTGTAATAAAAACTAGACAGAGATTGATAATGTTTGCTTTTGAGTTAGAAAATCAAGTGAAATGCATTGAATAAATAAGTGAGGAATCTTCGTAAAAGGTTTACAGGGCCGATCGATTGAATTTCAAGATGGTTGCGACCAAACGAAGATGCTCTCGAGCGAAAGAAACCCTAGCAACATTGTTTTGACTCTCGCCAAGTCTAGTCCTAATTTGTGTGCCACTTTTTCGGCGATATTTCGACATTTCAAGGCGATAACGTACACCTAGCTGTTTGAATAGCGAGTCGTGTATATGTGTGGAGGCGCCGGGAATGTGCGTGGGTGTGCTAAATACGCACAGCCCGTAAGCGTGCGTATTGCTTTGTTGTAAAATCAGCCGTCTGCCGTTTTTGGGCAGGCCGTGGCGAGGTCGGTGGCCGGACGGCGAGACGCCGCCCCCGCCCTGCACACTCACACCCACGCTCGCAACGCCGCCGAGATGAAGCGCAGCTGAGGCGGTTATCGCATGCTCAACGGCGTTTTTTGTACTTCGCATGGAACTGCATAACATACATTACGACGCGTGACAATGCATTAGTGCTGCCACTCTTGGATGATATAAAGTGAAGTACTGAAAGCTACAGTGCGTAAAAAACGTTTATACTGCGTGATATGTTTTTCTTTGGGTATTTACACTCCGTATAAAGTGATTACTGTACTGTAATCCGAAATAAAGTATGTATTTAAGTTCATAATACTTAGGAGCGTACGCATACATAAAAATAATAATCTCTGGGAAATGCTTGTCAAAATAAAATTTACAAAACCGACACCAATTTTTATCTAACATTGTTTAAAATCATTATAATAAAAGTAATCAAATGTTTAATATGTATTTAGGAAAGAAGTAGTAATAAACAGCAAAAGAATTAAATCCTTTGCGGTTTATTACTATCCCAACACAAGTTCACATAAAGAAAATGTATTTCTAAAAATTGGGGATTTCTCATTTGGGGTAGCTTTCTGAGGAGGTTAGTTTAGGACTGATTTATATTCTAGACACAGTCTCAAGTTATTTTATTTTCAAGGTCACATCAACCAGAGAACTAGGTCAGAATCATCCTATTGGTATCCAGAATCTTGGCAATCTAACTAATCAAAGTGTAATTAAATTCCATTGAACTTAATTTAAACTCAACTCGTTGGAAGAAGATTTGTTATTACTTTCCTAAAAAATATAGAAAATATGAGACTTAAAAAGGTAGACTAACCCCACAGTTAGATCATCTAACTTGCCCGTCTTCTAAACCTCAATGTAAACTCGTTAAAGACTCATTAATCAGCAAGTAGCACACATTTCAAACCTCAATACTTTCCCGTTCCTGATTGAATTAATTTTCTAATCCATTAGAATCTCGACTTTCAATATTTCGCTGGCGCGTGCCAGGCATCGTAAATTCGTAATTTTCACGTGTGACGTTCTTCAATTACACTAACCACGCGAACTGCACGATGCGCGCTACGCAGCTATCATTCCTCGCAATTTGCACCGGTGGCATTCCGCAGGTCGCGCAATGTGTTTGTGAAAACGCGTGGTGGTGACGCTGACGGCCAAAGATGCCGTTAGAAAAATAACAGATGTACAACACAATCAACAATCAACAGCTGTTCAGCAGAAACGCAACGATGAATTTCCTCCACGGTTCGTTTCGCGTTGGTCAAGTAGGCCGACCTGAATTAACCTCGACATATTCGTGTTTAACTTGTAGTAAAAACTGATATTGATACATGCTATCGTGAGTATTGACAAAGGTTTGTTATTTATTGTTGTTGAGGATTAGGTTTATTTTTGGTTGCTGTGCGGTGCGGCGACGATGAGGACAATACAAGATTAAAAAGTGCGGCGCCGGTTAAAGGGACGCTCGCGTCAGCTTTATCGATCTGAAAAGGAGCAAGGCACCTGTGGCTCACCCGTTTTACTAGCTACTCGCACGCAATGTTTATCTAGACCTAGGAGGATATTGAGGAGTTTAAAAAAATACGCAATTCTGTTAGAAACATTGTTTCAGGTTGACCTTAGACTAGAGGTATCCAAACTTTTTGCAGCGGAGGCCAAATTCGAATGCCTTTATAAATGGGGGCCAGTGCCCTTCTGAAAGGTCTAACTATCAACTGGGGGCTAGCCAAGGACGTCTTTCGTTTAGTCACAAAGGAGAGTCTCTCAAGGAATTTTTGACTCTCCCAGGGTTAGTTTGATGAAGATTTGGATTTATAGTGTTTTAGTAATGGATGTTTCACTCTTTGTATTATAAAATGAATGGCTTACAAAGAAAGTCAAGACCAAGATCATTTGAAGGTAGGAGGATTTTTTAAAGAATCCTAGCTAATCCTAGCTTCTTTTACGGAGATTAAAATGCAGAAATGAAGAATGGAACTTCAATCACAATTAATCTCCAACTAAGGAAACCAAGAAAGTAAACGATGAATTTTAATTCCAATTGTAAGAGGTTTACAGTGAGATTAGTATTCCTGTTGGCCACATTCGATCTACGCAAGTGCTCTAGAATTCAGATACCTTTGGTAATATAACATTTAGTCACTCCGGCAATAGAAATTTTCTTCACGCACAGAGCTAGCAACTTATCCAAGAGGAATACACCTATAGGAATACACCAATATGACAGAATGAAAGATTCTTGGTCTAAGTCTGATTCGTTTCTATTTGGATAAACGAAGAAGGATATCAGCAAGATGAAAAATCCTCGATTCCGATTCCAGAATCGTGCAATTATGCTTAATCAATCTGAAGCAGATTTAAATTGATTGTGTTTGAGTCGTGCAAGTTTCTCATATGGAATTGTTAATTCATTGGCCCACTAAGAAATTGAAGGCCATGATTATTTTATCGTAGGATTCCATTGTGATCAATATTTTTTCTAGGAATTACCCTACTTTATTTTATACAGAATGAAAATCAAGAGTTAAGGAAGAAATTTCACTCAATGTATTTTGGTATTTTAACTACATTTTTTTCTAATTATAAGAGTGCATGTTGCTAAGATCGAAGCGTTCCTCGCAGGTGCTCGAGAATTCTAATCCCTGGGGACCATAACATCTACTGGCTCCAATAGTAGAAATCTTTTACATGCACTACGTAAGTAGCTTACCCAGAGGGAAATATTCTCAAAATTTATTTGGAAGAATAATAGACTCTTGATCTATCTCTATCTACAGACCATGCAGATAAACAAAGAAGAAGAGAGTATTGGGTCATTCTGACACAGATTGCAGAAACTATGAATAATCTGATGGAGTTTAGAAAGCATAGTGGGCTTTTGAAAACATACTCATACTAGATTTGAGTATGTTTCAATAACAAGAATAAGATCTTAATGTTATAAAAAGTAGTCTGGCGAATTTGTTAGAATTATTAGTATAGTACTCAAAATAAAGTCGAAGAATTGCAGTTGTGTACATATATTTTTGGTAATTCATTTTAAAATTATAGACCTGATTGAAGTCATAGAGGACATTTATACATGAAACGAAATTCAACTGAAGGTAAACCAAGAGACAACGAAACCCATCAGAATTGATAGAGGTGTCAGACAAGGGGACTCACTAAGTCCTCTACACTTCAACCTGGTGATGTATGAAATAATTACCAAAACCGAACCAGGGACACTTTAAGGAAGAAATACGAGCACAAGTTGAAAAAGCGAATAGGATCTCTGGTTTCCTTCGAAATTACATACGGGGCAGCAAACTCCTTAGAATAGAAACAAAAATTAACATCTACAAAGCCACAGTAAGGCCAATAAGTGCGTACTCTGCCGAAACGCACCCCGCAACATCTGTGACAGAAAGACTTTTGACATCTTCGAAATGAGAACTCTGCGGTGTATCACTCTATACGCGATCGAATTAACAACGTTGAGATTCGACGTAAATATGGCGTTCAAGACATCAACGAATGGTGCAACACGAGGCGTAAACAATGGAACCAACACATAGACCGTATGGACGACAGCAGATTGGCCAAGATCGCAAGAAACAGATTATCGAGAGGCAAAAGATCCTTGGGTAGACTCCGCAAGGGATAGAGGGATCCATTTCGAGATGATTACTGAAGATGAACAGATAAAAATTGCCTAACAAGGACTAAGAAGCAGATTTTAAAATTATTAAATTCATATTTTAAATTCCTGAAATTGAACCTTCAAAATGGGACTTTCCATTTCAATATGTATTCCTCATGCAAATGGACGTATTTTATTTTGAATATCGCAGTTGAGCCCCTGGCAAGAAGTCCACTTTACAGAACGCGCATTGATTGCAAAGCTCCTGCACACAAATTGAATACAATACCAAAACGAATATCGATTTCCCTGTGCATCATAATTGGAAATATGGCACATTCATTAAAATGAAACGCCGTGCCATGTATTTCGCGTTTTCATTTTGCATCAGAAGCGAGAGCAGTCTGAAGATGTCCTCGCTGTTTGGACAATATTATTAGCACCGCGGTGTGTGCGCTGCTGGCGAATCATCCGATTCGCATGAAATTAAATTGCGACCATTCGTCGGGCGTTTGCTATATTTTCCGCATGATTTTTATTCGTTTTTGCGTGTTTTGCGCGCCGCACCTTACTCCACTCTGTTCTCGTTGAAGTACTCAAACAAGTTTGCGGCGTGGCCGGGTCGGGAAGAGGCGGCTATGCGCCGCTACCACCACCACCGCTATAACCGTCGGTGTCGTCGCCGCCCGACTGGGAGCGGAAAGCCGAGTCAAGGACGCGTTCAAGGATACGTAAGGATAACGACACGCGGCGTAGAGATATCCCAGCATGTGTGATACAAAGGAAGATAATGTTACAAACACATTTCTGAAACAATGTGATTGGTGTTACGTTAAATAAAATTACAAAATTGTCGTTATCTTTTATAAAATTATTAAATTTTTAAAATAAAAATTCTTGAATTAATTAACAATAAAAAAAGGGGGTCCTGCTTGGAACAAATTTGACCAACGTCTCAGAGGGGGAGTACATATAGACACTAGTTAAGATCGCTGTTTACCACGTAGGGAGTCCTCGCATCAATTCAAATGATGATGGTTGCCCTATTACTTTTTAAAGAAGTCTTCTTCACCCAGCCCTTAATGATATGTATACAGATAGTTACCCAGAAGAATTCTTGCAGAAAGACGGGCTATTGGCCTATACTCAGCAACCAGCCAGGTAGAAGAAGAAGAATGTCGAAGTGCAGAAATCTATTGCGATTTTATGTGAAGTAACTTGATTTCCTTGGCACTTACCAGGGCCATCAAGTGTTAGTTTGGAGAACGTATTATTTCAAAAATAGTACTATCTAAGTCAGTGTTTCCTAACGTTGGGCGCCCGCAACTTTTCCACTCCTGGAATTACCATTGTCGCCTCCCATACATTTACTACAAATAACAGTGACGAAACGGGCTTCACAACTGCCTAAACCAGCGCGCTATTGCGAACAATCGTTCTAGTTCTAGTTTATATGGATTTTCTTTCAAAAAATTAAAATTGCAAACGATCCTGCCAAGTGGCGCAGTGGTATGATTGATGACTACTGCCCACAAGGTCCCGGGTTCGATTCTCGGTGAAGATGCATAGTAAAGTGAATTCTTCTTCTTATCATTACTATTAGCCTCTAATATGACTAATTACATTGAACAAGAATTGAATAGAGCTAATGGCCATAGCAGTCGATGCTCGGAAAATCGAACTAAAAAAAGATCCGAACCTGGAATCTTCCGATCCGTAGTCAGACGCGTTATCCGTTACGCCACAGGACTGAGAAGGAAGTAGAGCACACAAAGTGTCACCAAATAATTTATACCCCGTCTACAGCAGCGTAATTTACGCAATCATTGCTTAAACAAATAACAGCGTAGAATATGAACTATGCATTGTTCAGTTACTTCAACAGCGGTACAGTTGCATAATGGTTAATCATTTTTGAAGGAAATTATCGCGCTTGTGCGGCGTCTACAATTTGTTGGTGCACGGCACAAAAATGTCGGTTACAAAGTGACATCCTTGCCGCCGTACTACTGACCACATCGGAGGTAACAAACCAGCAATCGAGTTAGTATTTTTTTTCGTAGACCAGACATCGCGTTAACTCGCACAGCCAACGGCAACCGAAAGCGGAATTATGTGCCTCGACCACATCGTCCACTCGCCTTTGTTGCATGCCATCTTCGCAAAACTTGTTTAATCGCATTTTTTAGTTTTATGCAACCGAAATTGCCTTGAGGAGATATGGGATGATGTTGGAAAGTTCCTAAATTGAATATTCTTAGGGAAAAATCTCTTTTGTGAATTTTTAAAATCCCGAGAAGTGAAATGTCTTTGATGGTGTGTAAGCCTTGTTGGGTGAATCACAGTAATGCGCTTGAGGTGTTCAGAGAATTGAAGACAAGCGTTGAATCACTGTTTAAATCGAAGAGACTTTAATTCAGCAATGCGAGGAAGAAATTCAGATCCGGATTCTTGCGACAAATGTAGCTAGTGGAATGTGCAAACAAAGCTTTCTAATCAGTTAATGATATCTTAATTGCTTTCACAGTACTTTAAACATGTATTTGCCTTGTTTTGATGATAACTAACTTTAAGTAATGTAATTCCACCATAGGGTATCCTAGTTTATCTCAGCGAAAACATAATTAGTGTTACTACAGATTAAGTTACATGTAAACATGAAAAAATCTTGAGAATTTGCGAAAATGTGATAAGTACTTTCTTATGAAAATTGAACTCCCCTTCATGATGACAATACATTCAAAATTATTTCTTATAAATATTTCATAGCACCGGCCTAAATATCACCCAAAGAATTTTTTTTTTAAATATGAGCCGGAAAATACGTTTAAGTACTTTCATGTCACAATCTGTCAAATACAGGCACAAAATAATGATTACGAGTACGAGGAAAGTTGCGAATCTTCGTCGGTAGTTGAAAAGTTTCGAGGGCACACATCGGTGAATATAAATCAGCTCACGCTTGGTGAGAGTTTTCAGGTGATGCACAAGAAAACGCATTAGAACCGCCGACAGTCGACGACAAACTTTTCGGAACGGACGAAAAACAACGTAAAGACTAAGCTCCAACAACTTACAAATGGCAGAAAAAGAGACGGCTATATTAAATCGAATCCGTGGATGTAAAGCTCGCAAGAGGAAAAAACGGGGAAGTCTGCATGCGACGCACTTCCATAGAAGTGGTCAAGGACACTTTACTAAATAGAAAGAGCCTCTTTAGAAACGTTTCGGAACGATAGAGATTCCAAAAACAACCAAAAGAAGTTTGACTGCAAATATTGAATCCAACTTGCTATAACATGCAAATTGCCGAAGTTATTTACCCAGCAATCATATTTTACGAGTGATGGTTGGGGAATTCGTAGGATTAGATTGTATGAATTTATTACTGGCGACGAAACTGCGACTCGCGATAGCAGGAAAAGAATATAGATGTACGCGTTAAGGCTGGAAATGGTTTCGTTGATGACGGTTCGAAGAAACATTCGATTCATATCCATGAATCCCGAATTGCCGGCTGGATTCCACGAAGCTAACGAACCTCTTACGAATGATAGGGGTAGTCTGTATGCGCGGCGCTGTTGTTGACAAGCTTATTACTTAGGCGCAATGATTGAACTTTGCGTCGTGAAATAAATTGGCGGAACGCGACCGGTCCGTTATGAACAGAACCTGCGGCGGTTCGCAGGAGAGGACTCCATGATGAACGGCAAGTTTTCCAATCACCGGCGCTCGCACCAAAACTGAGCAACACCGAACCATGCGAGTCAGCTTTTCCGATAAATAACAATTACAACTTTCAGTTAAGCCATAAATCTAGGGATGGCCTCGTCTTTTTGTTGCCATCGTATCTTTTTGAAGTGGTTTCATAACGAACCGATTTATTTTGATATTGAGTGAAAATAGTTACCCACAGAAGGTAGTTACGTTTTGTTTAATGATGGCTGAAGAAGTTCGTGATTTGTTGCAGATTTTAATTACCCAAATCTTTGATGGCGAAATAATATACTCTAATAATAAAGTACATCGTATTATTTCAAATAATAATGAAATTATTTTACCGAAACGTTAGTTTTTATAGAAGGGAAACTGAATATCTCTTAGTAAACTCAAATTAAAAACTGATTATGAATCCTAATATGATTTCAAATAAGACCCGCGAGTAACGAGTGGCTCATTATTAATTTGAGACCCCATTGAGACGAGGGTCAATTTTTGTTATTCATTTTGGCATCCCCCAATTTTCTGGGAATCGTAAGTCAGCCCAAAAGATCGTTCCTTTTGGGGTGACTTGCATCTTTGCAATAAATCCAAATATTGATTTTGATCCACACACAAAAAAGAAGCCGGCTCCGGACCTAACGAATGGTAATCACAAAATATCAATAAGCCTTCTCATTTTGAAAGTTCTTGAAATTCACTTTCAAGGAGAGAGCACGGACTTGACCTCAGCCATTTGCACATAATTTGGTATCTTTAAAAATTACTTTGAGAAAGAACCTGTAGTGTACTTGCTCCAGAAGAGAGGTTTGAAAACTTTTTATATCAGCA
>WSZQ02076442.1:0-19546 GCA_019419845.2 Weissflogia rhopalogaster
ACCGTTGAAGCTATCGAACTCTCGATGCGCTTAAACGACTTATTTCGCGAAAATAATGCGTTTAAATACATCTAAACTTGATTTTCATTTATATAGGAGCGCATCGACAGTGCCGCACGAACTTCCACCCTTGTTCATTAATAGAAAACGCCGATGCATTAGTCATCCTCGTATGTTTTCCATGCTATCGCCAATGTGCCTCCGCCAAGGCGACTTGGCGGTTGGGAGAACAGGCATTTCCTTGCCCACTTCGTTTCGTGTAGCCGCAAACTGATGCATTGCGGTTAGAAGTCGAATTTCTATTTATTGCTCCTCGCGAAATTACGCTAACGAGCATCGCTGATTGGAAAATAATAGCCACCCTCCGAGATTCTTTCAATTAGCGTCGGTATGGTGCTAGCAGAGGGCGGCACAATCTCATCCGTTTACATGACACCATGCATAAGTAAACTCCGATCGAGGTTGTTGTTGTTTTGGCTTGTGTTTTTTTTTTCTCAGCAGTTGGGGAGGGTGATGCCACTAAGGGGGTAACGTGCCATCGGGCGAAAATTAAGTGCTTCCCGGTGCCTGATTAAGGTGTGCCATTAGATGCGAAATGTAGCGCTAATAGAGTGCAAAAACCCTCTGATAAATAATTGCGTTTACTTTAAACCACTCCGATTCTCGGGACGATGGTAGTCCCTGGGCGGTCTGGACAGGAAGGGGTTGCTTACCCTTCTCAACGGGGTGCTTCTAATTTACACGACAATTAAGAAAAATTTATTATGACGCGAAATGAAATTTCAAGACGAATCGTGCGCGAATGAAGGAGAATGCTGCTCGCCGTCTGCCGCCACCATTACTCCTCTGTGGTATTGTCGATGGGAGCGACTTCGTGCCGCCGACGCCACCACTTTGCCTTGGAATATCAATGAACTCTGTACCATATGCAGACCTAAGGAACAACCCGCTGAACGCCTACCAACATCCCCAGAACGCACACTCGCAAAGGGAGAGCGTTAATTATCCTCGTGTAATTAAAGTGAATTAATAATGACTTATATCGGGTCTATAGCCGCGCAAAGTCGAAAATCCTGGGCAATAAGCACGCGGCTCAGTTTAAGGTCGAGTTTTTCATGTCAAGCGTCAAATTATGATAATTACTAATAAAACGTAACAAGGTGCTTTGTATGTTAAGCATTTATAGCTGATATTAAAGGAACAGTGCCAGCCACAAAGTCAGAACGGGTTGATTAATGATGTATTTCCATAACCTACTATACAATTAAGACGCTTTAAAATATAATATGATCGAACATTATAATATTACTGACTGGGATTATTTGCAGTAATCCATATTATCTAATAATGTTCTATAGAATAAATAATATTATACTAGTTAAAATTATTATTCCATACAATTGAGTTCCATTTTCTATTACCATGATTGTGCTTATATGGCATTATCCATAGTACACTATGATTATGTTCCGATACAATCTACTGACGATCACTTAGGATAATGCTAATATCAACGGATTATAGATATTTGAATGTAAATAAACGGTGATTTGAAATCACATGTATTATCGAATTTTTAAACAAGGTTAAAGTACAAAATGAAGCTTATGACGAGCTAATATCCTTCAATGGTTACATAAATTATAATGCGCTTTTATCGACGTGTTGGTGAGGTGTTAACTCGTAATATTATGGTTGTTGATCATATGAGATCATCCTATTACCTTATTTATCGGGAGAATATTATAGCGTATTTGATTTTTATGAGATCATATTTTTCGAGCATTGAAACCCAGACCTTTTTGACCGATGACAACCCAACTTTTCTGAGATATGCAGAAGTTTACAGAATGCAATAGACTCTCACAACGAGAGGATGTCATACATGGCGACGTCAATCATTGGATTTAACCCTTGTGCAAGTAATCGCATTGATCTAATAGAGAATAAACATAGTCTAGCTTTGAAAGCGTAGCCGGACCGATCATCGTGGTTCATATCAACGTCGGGCACTTCTCCGTGGACTGAACATCGCAGGTTCACTTTAACGTCAGGCTAACTATCGTGGAGACATTTCATTGCCAGCATTATAAAATATAAACGGTCGCTTTAATTATTATAGAATTCCAAAATGAATGTTTATTACATTACCTGTCAGATACTTTTTGAATTTTTGATATATTTCATATATATTTTGAAATAAATGGGATTTTACATGGAAGCGATGAAATCAAAATTGCTACCTCTGTGAAGATACTAAAAAAATCCCAGACATTTTTTTTTGTTTAGAGATTACAGAAAAAAATTAAAAAAATATAATTCGCCAAAATTCTAATGATACCAAATTTGATATAAAAATATAATTTATAATGTACTATACTAATCAATATTCCTGCTTTCATCGCTTCCATGTTATGTGTAAACAAAATTATAATCTTTCAAATACATGTATTTTAAAGATTATAGCAGATATTTGAAATATTCAAAAATAATCTGGTTGCCAATGTAATAAGTATTTTTTTTATTATAATTAAAGCAACCGGTCATGTTTGATAACGATGATGACAAAATGCCTTCATCATTAAACTTTACGACGATGTTGAGAATCCACGATGGTCTGCCCGACGATGATATGATCGACGATAATATGAACGACGATGAACAGCCCTGGACGCCTTTGAAAGGCCAACAGAAGTTTTTTTTAAAATTAATTTCAAATTTATATATAGTTTCTATTCTGTTTAATTATAGCAATTCTCTATAGAATTAATGACGCCGCTACTCTGAATACTACATTGTTACATTGTGTGTAATTATTTATCGAAGTAACTAGGTATTCTGAGTGTCTGGCTACCCGGGAGTTGGAGCAATATAAATTTCAAATTTCCATAATTAACGAACTTGATACTTACCTAATTGAATGATATAGAGCAAAAAATCAATGGTATTGTCCATTGGTCCAACAATGCGTTAATAATAAATATAAATTAACTCACAATTAACGATATACACCTGCGTTGTAAGTGCTAGCCGCCGGACACGACAATGGAACATGGAATTCGAATTAAATTTCGTTGACAATTGGCATTGATTGGAATTGGAGCCAAGCTGGGTTCGTTGCTTGTTTCATTCAATCGGATATAAATGGACGTACCATGTGCATAATATGTGCGTCCGCATTGTGGATGGAGGTGCATAGAGCGCGAACCATTTGCCATTAAACGCAAATAATAAATTGTATAGAATTGATATGCGAGGATGCGTGTGCCGCTGGCATCCAAACGCACAGCATTTCACGCCTCGTCGAAGATGTGCGCCCAGGAAGTGCTTGCACCCCGGTTTCAATCAGCCATCCGAATAGCCGATTGTCGACTAGATGCAGAACTGGCGTCATTGTTACCGGTGTTCAGAAACTCGACTACAGCCCGTTCTTGAACTGGATGGCTTAATTACGTCGTTGTTGACTTATCATGCGGTGGAGGCGAGGAGCCACCCCCGCGGCAATCCATTTCGCCCGCGCTAACATAACGGCGTGACGACATCGGCGGACAAAGTAAGTACGACCCGTGATGGTTAATTGGAATCCGCCGGCCTAACGCATTAGCGTACACGATTTAGGTGCGTTTTACATTATAGTTGGGGCGGTACATCTGAAAGTATGCTTGCGAGTTTGCCGGCCGGCTATAATTCGGTGCTAATTGTCGGAGGTAGGTAGCTCACTAAAAAACGACACGGAGCTTGGAGTGCTGATTTCGGGACGAGCAGCAGTTATGCCTTGTTTGATTCATACCATGTCCCACGATTGTTACTGATATATACAACAACGAACTGCCATGCCTGCCCGTTCTGATTAGCATGGTACACTCAAGGTTATCATTTATTAATTCACTTACTGTGAAGTTGGGTTTTGCACTCCGGGCTCTCTGAGTGCTGTTTGCAGCCGAAATGTTAGTCGCCTAATTGCATTAGGTCGTGATTAAGTGTTTGCTGAGAGCATGCCCTATCGTAACCCGGAACAAATATTCATAGCAACATCATGCCTGAAACTGAATACGCATATTTCGTTAATTAACCTTCATATTGATATTTAATTACTCATTTTCCCAGAAGTTTTGAGCCCGAAAGGAACCTGAACCTCAGACTAAACTCGTAAAATGTAACTCCTTTAATGCATTATTTCACGTCTAATAGCATTTATCATTATATTGATATTTATACCATATTTCGAGGGGAAGTTTTTGAACACGGATGTCTAACAGATTATATGTAGGCAAGCAAGCAAAAACACGGACAAGCAGAACACGTACGAAACAAGGGAACCCAAGAACTGTTTGAATTTGACAGAACCGGTTCCTCATTGGACTTTCGTGTACCCTATGCCTATACTTTAATTCGGCACATCGAAGCTTAAGCATCAGAAGTTACCTAGATTATAGGATATTCGTTTTATTTGAATCCTAAAGAGTGACTTTCAGTTTAGTATGTTAAGAATCAGCCACTAGAACCGATAAAAATGGGACCAAAATGAAACTAAAATAAGAGAAAGATGAATCCCTGCTGCTCTCGGTTGAGTGCGAACGCCAGTTTGAAGCCCCCGGAGGTGCATGGACAAAACGACGGCCGTAATTGTTTTCCAGTGTGCGATCCCTCCAGACTTCGACATGAGCCGACGGCTGGTTGGCTCCGCAGCGCATTCGCATATGCCTCCAAAAAGCCCCGAACTTCACAGCGCAGCTCTTTGACGTTTTAGTTTTGAAGTGTTCCGAGCGCGAGCGGCATTGCCTCTCGACCCCGCTTCCCAGGCAACTCGGGCGAATCTCACGAGTGCGATTCTCAGGCCTGGCGGCAGTGCCGGCGGTGACGTGGGCCGTGTATGCGCCGACGAGATGCTCGTCTCTGTGGCGGCCGCGGCTAACGTGCCCGCGTACATATTGAGTTTGGACTTGAAATTTAATTAAAATTTGAGCATGCAAAAATGCGCTTTAAATTATTTTATGCGCCACAACCACTTCTTCTGCATGCCCCCCATCCCATTCCACGTGCGTTACATCATCATCCGACTGGGCAAGTGCATGTGCAGCCAAGTTGGGCTGAGAATGCCAGCCAGTGTTGCAACGTGTTGCACAATCTGAGGGTGGCCCGGGTGCGGTCATGCGAATACGTATGCCGGAAAGTATGAAATGAGTATAAATACCTCGACGTTCAACTGCAGGCATGCGTATACTTCTTGTGTCTGAAGGCGGACCTGGCAAGGACGTTTATTACGCGCGCCTAGCGCGCATAATTCCAACTCTCGTACATCTTATACAACGCGCCGTGATAGTAGTTATCTCGTTTGTATAAATTAGACGGTGCGCTTAGATATAAAGCGCGTGCACACAGGCACACCACGTTCATGCACTTGCTACAATTGTGGTGGATTACTGCGTGCTGCGAGTATTTGTAATTTGTGGTATTGTGTTTGCGCTGAGCTGCCTGTGCTTCCAGCTATTTCCCAGCTATATTTACGTCCTACTATAGTTCCCTCCCGATTACGTCGTCGTTGTTCTGTAATATACGCGCACTGCCATCGCATCGATTAATATTCATACTCAAAACAATATTGACTTTGGATCAATATTTAAATTAACATTTTCATATATTCCTTGTTAGTTTAAATCGTTGGCTTTTCAATATCTCGTCGGTTTGAATATAAAATGATCCAATATATGCTCTCCATTAGAATCAATTCAACTCTGTAGTTTCAACAGGAGTGTACGTGACTGCGGTTCCAATTAAACTCGCTTAGAAACACTTGAAAAAACTCCCTCAGACTTGCCGGCGCGTTCAGGACGCGAAATTGAGCGGGTGACACCGAAGGTAAATCCGGTTAGTGCAATTTCTCTTTCACTTCCGTCCGAGAAGCAGGCCGCGGCGCTAAACCCCGTTTCGGGGTTTTTAATTTACACGCGGGTAATGAATGCGCAACGCTACGGTCGTTAGATAAGAACCGCCGCAATGTGTCACGCATTTATCTTGATGTCCCTCGGCGTGGTGCGCGGACTTGTCCGGCGTCGCGGGCCCCGGGTTCCTGCCAGCAGGTGCCGCGCGTTTTTAGGTGCCCAGCTATTGAGACCTGGCCAGATCGTAAAGCATGCTCCTTGTTGGTTTTGTAAAGTAGCCCACGCGAACGATGCACAAACGACGGCCTCATGTCCCAATGGCTGGAATTCAGGTGGTATGGGTTGGAGCGTATCTGATCCGTTCGTACAATTTCGGGCCAGGGCCACATTCGCGACGGGCGTCCCCGAGACGCTTTTATTTATTGCAATCGGACGGCGCGTCGCTGCATGCTCACGCGATAAGATTGGAAGTGTTTAATAGATGCGTCCTTTGCCAGTACGGCCGTACCGCAACCGCCCCATCAAGCCACCACTCGAGTTGATGTGTGGCGAAGCCGAGCGCCAAGTGGACGTGAAGCACCGGAAGTACGGTCGGCACAACAAAAACCTGGTTTCCGCGCTCATTACTCAGCACAATTAATGCACGACTAGAGCGGTGCGCAAACAACGCAAGCGAGTGAAAAATACAAATGAAGATACAGTCGGAGTTGTTTGTTTTGTGCTTACCTTGAGGGCTCTGTACTGCTTGTCGTGGGTGCGTGAATTAGGAAACAATGTGTGGCGATAAAATCCTAATAACATTCCCTCACGTTATTCGTCCTGCTTTTCACAATGTGTAATTATAAAAGTATTGGGCAGAATGTGTGGGTCAGTGGTTGGCATGCGGGAAATGAAAATTTTCAATAAGTGTATAGAGCGGCCCTTCTTCGAACTCGGCACACGCCTTGAATCTGATATTGAAGGATGTGATGGTTCGGTGGAGTGCTCCACACACGTCAACAAAGCGATCATGTTGTAGAGTTACGCATACCCTCAGCGTGCCCAATTCAGATATTGCATTCCGTTTGGTAGCGCATCGTGTTTCAGGCTTTTGATGTATACATATGGTAGCAAACATCGGACCGAATTATGTAACTTCTAGATTTTCGAATTCTTTTAGCATAGACCAAATTCAAAGAACAAAGTTGTTTAGTGATAGTATAACGTGGTCTTTCTACCTCTTTAAATATACAACATACAAACATATACTCAAGAACGCACTTCCCAAATATATTCCTCGAACACTCGCTGATATTACCAAATATGTCAGAAATTAAGTTACTTTTTAAGGAAAATAACGGTGTAACAGTAAAGTTGACAGAGCAGGTCCTTCAACGAGGCATTCTCTCATGCGTATTTATTATGGAAACGTCACACAGCGCTGATTCGTATTTCAATTTGCGTGGAGGCACATATGCGAATATGTCAACGCGACAGATGTCCTATTTTCTTGAGGATTCGTATCTCGTACTTTCTACCTACTTCTGGCCCCGTCGGCCTTGAGAGCCCGTTGGGCCAACTCCCCCACCCACCTCGACAATCTCCGGCCAAAAAGAATAATCTGTTTAGAAAAGCGATTTTACTCTCGTTTAGCAGTTTCTTTTTTTGTGGGAGGCGTGCTCGGCACGTTCTGATTTGCGAGGGCGGCTGTGCGGATGCGTGTGGAGTGTTTTGTTTTTCTTTGTTTTTCCGGCGCTGGGGCGACAGCCGAGATCAGTAACCACATGCTTGCCGCGCAAAAATGTGGCCGTTGCTGTGGGGAACGCAATTTGTGGCCGCTTCCCCGCCACCGCCGCCATCCAAAACAGCTTTTGCATCCCACCCCACCCGGGAGCACCTCGTTCGCGGCGGCGGCAATTACCGCGTCGAGATTTATTCCGCCGAGACGCGTGCACGCGTCAATTCTCCCAAAAGATTGGCGCTAATGAAGCCGAACAGCATTTCGCTTTCACCCGGCGAGTGAGAGAGGGCGGAAAAAAGCGCACTGCGTGCGTAACCTTCGCACCAGCGATCTGGCCGTTCCCAATTCAGCAGCCCTGCCGACACCGTAATGTCGGTGGAAACAAAATAGAATAACACAAATGCGAGCTGCGAGCACGCAGACGCTTCTAATGTAATTTACTCCAATCTGAGCATAGAACCACCCTTAAAAAAGGAATTGGTCGCAGGAAAAAGACGATACGGCGAAATATAATAGAGCATCGAAGCTTTATCAATTAGCAGGCACGTTCATTAGCTGCAAATGATATTTCTGTAGATCTGTATTTGTACATTTGTATTTTAGCTAAATATCAGCGCAATTTCATTAATATTATAGATATAATACAAATATTTCAATTGAATTTCATGAAAATGCAATGAATGAAAATAAATAATTGCCAGCAGTCAATGATAAAAGCGTTTATTTATGACAAGACATATTAGTTGTCCTTGGAAGATTTCCTTGCTGGAAAATTTCAAACATTAGTCTGTCACTGCCATGCAGTGATTTAGAGCTGCCGAAATAGAGGAAATTAATGCGTTCCGTTTTTGCGCCGAATAATTCCTCGCCAGCGTCAATTTTAAGACGGGCGCATATGGGTGGACGCCACTAACACACGCGCAATTTGCGCCGCCACCGCGCGATATGAGAAAGTTAAATAGCGGATGTGGTGGAAGGCGACGCGCGTCGAGCGCGGCGCGTAATGAAATTTTGCCTCATAATTGGGCGCCAGTTGAAGGCAAATAATCCTCGGCAGCTTCGAGGAGCGTGCGGCGTTTTCGCGAAGGAGTGCAGGCGTGCACACGTTCGCACGGTTCATCCAGCTGAAGCGTAATTTATGTCCGGTAATTAAATGGCACGGGCACGACGCTGAGGGGGTACGCGCGTGAAATTAAACTAATGCGCCTTGGCCGCCATCCTGGCTCGTGGCACCTTATTGCAGCGATGGATGCAATTGACCTTATTTCGTCAGACTGCACTCGCCCGTGCACAGATAGATGCATGTACGTATATTCAACCCCGCACACCCAGAGCGCGTTAAACTCCATCGAGGACCTCGTGTGCATAATTCAAGCATGCGCGTGAATTAATAATTTATTATTTATTAAATAATTAATGTCGGCAAAGTTGTCGAATGCCTTATCAATAATTACCAGCGTAAACATGCGGCACCTGCAACGGTAGCGATAAGTTGCTAACACAAACCAACCCCCCCCCAACTCGCCACCTTCGCTTCAACGACATACTACGTGATATTGTACTTTACAGTTAAATACCATCGTCGTGGCTATTCATGGTTGACGAATTAAAATCAAATTTATACATGTGGGTAAATTTATTGTTTATTATAAAACTTAACACGAATCGATGAGTAGACCTTGAGGAGTTTGAGCAAAGCTATGAGCTAGATTGGTCGTTGGATACGACCTTCCCCAGTCGGTCGTATCCGAAAACGTCGATGCATAACTAACTCGACGGTACCCGCGGGTCCTAACGTACGCAATCAGGACGGCACCGAGATTGTTTGCGTATGCCCCGCAGCCACATGCAGCTTTTTGTCGCGTAATCATCGCCCGGTGACTGCAAGGAGGGGCGTCGGTGGGCCGCAAATCATAATCGGCTCGTCGATCACAGGAAGACGGCGGCGACGGCGGCGGTGGCGGGAACGACACGTGATTATGGGCGCTCACTCGACGCGAGGAAGGGAGCGCAGTATCCACCCCATGCTTTGCAACATGTGCGCCGCAACGTACGGTGTTTGTTTGCGAATGTCGCTCGACGTCGGTGCGGCACTTGATTGCTGATTTTCCACGTGATCGGTGCGCAAAGTGCGCACAAAGAAGACCGCGGCGTGCGTGCATCTACGCTCCCCGCACCGCCTGCGGGGGTTTATCGTGCGCCCGGCTTTGATTAGCCGCGCAAATTGATGCGGAAATTGAATGCGAGAAAAGTGAGTCACGGCGTGGGCTTCTATGTATGCGATGGCACTCGATGTTTCCTGGGACAATGTACACATCCGTTGGTTGCATCAAGAAAGGATGTTAGTTATACAGCATTACTTTTTTATAATATTCAAGAGCACACGCATACGTACGTGTTTCTTCGTTCAACTCCCAAGTGATAAAAGGAGAATATTTCCTTCGGGTAGGTTATTAAAAATTTACGTGTTTGTTGTCAACTTGTATACTTCAACATATTATTTGCTTTATTACAGGGATATATAAAGATATTCCTAGGAAAAATTATGAATATGAGAAGTGGATTTCTACGTGGATGTCTAAAGTGGATGCATCTAACACACGAGATGTAATCGTACGGCAATTTTACCTTTCCGTCTACTTGAAATAAATTACACTGGTAATACATAGAGAACCATAATCGGGTTCTTAGATGCCTTCTCAAAACCTTTATAGCTTGGTTTATCCGAAATGTTCATGTCTGTTAATATTAAGATATTTCTGTTCCTTTAGAGTTCAAAATTGCCCATATTAACTCTAGGATAAAATTGATTGTAGAATGTAGATATTTTTGTTGTAGTGGACATCACTTGAAAGTTTATTAGTATAGTGTGATGAAGGTTTCTTCGTCTATGTAGCCTATTCAAGCGAAACTGCAAATACTTCACAGTATTTTTTTCTGTGACAAGAATCTTCTAGATATAATCATGAACATCAAAAAAGTTTATCGCTACTGAACGTGAAACTTCAGAATAGCGAAATTAAATAAATTGCTTGAGAGGAAGAGAAACCCCGAATATATTTTCATGTTAACCCAGTTTATACATCATTTACCAGGAAAATATGTCTGTAAAAAGGGAATTTAAAACTAGAGGTGTAAATACAAATAAATATTGATATAGAACAACGCAGAATAGGATTTCGGAACGATACACATCAATAAAATAAAACTTCAACCCAGTTTGGGTATGTATGTGTGTGACCCGCGCGTGAGGAATGAAAACGTCATATTTTATTTGTTTGGGAATGTTTCGTTGAGTTGGGGGATGTGTTTGCGCATTTGTTGCCGGCGTCTGTCGGGCAACTTCCCCGCGTGTCGAGCGCGCTATTGTTGGCGGTAACACCGTCGAACGTTAACAAGGACCGGATCAAAGTTTCCAAAATACCCACAAGACGCTTTTTATTTTGCATACATAAATACATAAATATTTAGATGGTTGCAAGACGACGCAAGCATCCCTGCCGCCATAGCCTTCCATAGTCATGGAATGGCAGCTCCTGGGAAAAGGTGGAAAATGTTTTCCCAACCGTCGCGGCGGCGGATACATGCCAACTGTACCAACAAGCTTCCACCACCGCCGCCATCGCTGTTTGAGTCGGCCCGACCCGGTTGGAAGCAAGCAGGACGAAGCCAAGGAAATCAGCAAAGGCGCCGGGTCCGATGAGAAATTTAACATTACCGAAACGTTATAAATGGTAAAATTATTCATAAAGCCGTCGCAACTACAGGCGCGGAACGGCATCCGACCGGCAGCCGCCTTCCAAGATGTTCTCTTAACATATTTATAAATGCTGCGCGGCGTTATCGGTGGGAATTTGCTTACGTTTCCAATAAGTTTCAATTGGTTTCCTGTCGATGCTAGCGAGGCATGCAGGCGTGATGTGTTGTTTTTCGCGCGCATCTGACGGCCGTAAATATGCGCCGTACTTCAGATATTGTATACCTCGCATACGCCGACCCGGGAAAGAAAACCCCACCGCATTTTATAGATCCAGAGTATATTAATCGTTACAATATATTACACGTGCTAATACTGTTTACGATGCAATGGATTATTTTAGCGAAGAATATACAATAACAGACACTAAGTAAAACGTTATACTGAAAATTAAGCCGCTTTGGGAAAATTACAAATAGCTGCATGCCATGATTTATTTTATTGCTGCGAAACACATTTCAGCAGTAAGTTATTCCCGTTTTGCGCGTTTTATATTTGCCGAGTTTTGTTTTTTTCCTCCCTTTTTCCTGCTGGCTTCGTTTTCGTATTGGCGAATACACTCGCCTGCTGAAACATTTGCCTGGCAAACGAAATACGACAAAGAAAATTTTCGAAATATTATCTCAGAGCTCGCGTATGAATTGCGTTGATTTTATTTTATTCGCAGTCGAAATGTTCCCTGCTACGTCCAGGTAGGCAATTCGTAACCGTGGTAGTTTGGCCGGTATTGTGGATTGTTGCTCCTCGGACGTTACTAGATTTCGCCGCGTATATTTTACCGGACGCAAATCCTTCCGGATTAGGTCGAGATTGAAAATTGAAACTTATTTTCCTTAGCCGGTGCTAAGCGCAATGAACGCGCGCTGTTCATTCTCGTTGTTTGTATCAACGTAAAGATGGGAGCATATAACGCGTATAAAAATGAGTATTTTATGACTCCGCTCGGTTATAATATAATGCCAGTGCTGAAAAGTGCAACGGCGTAGAGAGGATTTCTAGACACGGTATCGCGGTCTAACGAAATCGAGCATTACGTTCATGCCCTATTTACCAGCGTCTTGTTTGGCGTCGTCGAAGACGCGATTCGGAAGGCGGAATGAAACGCGACGATCAACCAATGTGCGCCGACCGACGGGCGGCGATGGCGGTTGCCCATTGTCGTGCGTCGCTTCCAACCTCAGCCTCCAAAACCTCGCACAACAATGCTCGTTTGGAAGTGATAAAAAGGTATTTGTTGACTGGTCCGGCTCGAGCCAGTTTGTACGTATAATTTGAAAGTCGCTTGCGTTTTGCAATAACTTACAGCAATAAATAATACATTACGACCGAATAAATCTTCGGGTGCGTTTGAAAATTGCACCGACGGGCTATTTGGTAGGGTGCTTACTGTGTGGACAGCGTCGAAACACGTCATTCAACGTACGCGCAAACAACAATTCCAGCGGCAGTCTATCGTACGTAATGTGAGCGGATTATCTGCTTAGTTATCACAGGTTACACGAATCAGTTTGAACAACTGGGGCTTCTATAGGTGCGCAGAGCAGAAATCGATTTCACACGAAACCACACCAGAAACTATGTAAATGATGTTATCTTAACAAGTATAGTTGACGGTCGAGCGTCAAAGGGTTGACACCTCTTTCAGGCCAGTCGTCTGAACATACATCAGTATAATATGATAAACTCAAGCTTCTCAATGATGAACTCGATTCATCCTCTTGGAAAATCTAGAAGTAATTTCCCAGTAGACATAAACAATGTGATCTTTGGTCCTTCCTTCTTTGGTCTTCTAAAATTCCGGGCATACCTATTTCAATGTGTCCCAGATTGGAGTAAAGCCCAATTAATTCTATTTCTAGAAATACAAGGAATGACTGTGTGTGAATGTGAATATCAGGCTATAACTGAGTGTTACTAGGACTGATTTTGATAGATGGACAAATGCTTCACCACAAAACACCTCCTCCGGGACAGTCGTACATCAATGCATCACCAGCATTAGTATACGAAAAATTGCCTTCATGTTCATGCAGCAGGCACAACACAAGTTTAAGATTCGCTTCGCGCTTGAATGCTGCCTCGTTTCGCGCGAAACAAACAAACCTATAAATAATAGATAGTGACGTTTGTTTGGTCGCGCGAGTGGCTTGGGGCTCGATGCGATGAGGGCGGCAATAGTTGCACAACGCGGCTATAACAATGCCGGTGGCCGTTCGGACGCGATTATAACGTCCAATAGCCAGAAATGCATAAGTAATCCGATGACGTTGATGCTGCAATGGTGTGGCTCGATATCGGGCGATAACACACCGCCCCCGGAGTGTGGAGGGTTGCGGCGGAGAGTGGATGGCGGGAGATGTCGTGACCCCCTGGTCCTAATTAGATATTATATCAAACGCAACACGAGCTCGCCGCGAAAGTATCTGGTGGCGCGACTTTTGTTTTCATTGTGCGGCGTACGCCCGAGCGAGAGGACTCAATTATACGCTTCGTTTACGAATACTGAAAAGGGAGTCGAGGGAGTGCAGAGGGATATCGCTTGTCGCGCTCCAGGCGCTTCCACCAGGGGAATGAAGATTGAGCGGAGCGGACCGCAGCTCCAACATGCGGACAGAAGAAAAAAATCCTACACAAGGGAGAGTGTTATTGTTTGTATTGATATGCTAACGATTGTCTTTTTATCGGTTGGAATATGGACAAACAAATGCAAAGCTTAATTAAAGGGTTCATAATCTTGGATTTTTACTCTATAAAATTCCTGTGATAAAATTAATGGAGTTGCAAAGTTCAGAAGCCTAACAATTAAAACAGTCACAGGAATATTCGGTAATTATAGGTGGACCTACGTTCCACCAAATTTAATCATCATCAGAAATAGTGAGTGAGTTATTCCATATGAGAAGGTGGAACGATAACACAACACCAATGATCGTACATGCATGTGCGCATTGTGATAATAGCGATTTTGCTTTCCAGCGAAACAAGACTAATAACTGCTTGGAAACGATCAGAATAGCAAGAGTTAAATAGAATGAACGCCATTTGTACGCCATGAGTTCACGTATTATCACACATCCTAACAGCGCACATCGCCAGTGGCATTGTGTACGCCACCGCTGGTGGCGGCGAAATGGAACGCAGCGTGCTCGTTGCAGTGGGGAAGCACGCCCGATGGTGTGCTTGCTTGGCTCTCTCATTTTCGGGGGCGGCGAACGCGTTAGGCCGTCGCCGTTGACGGAAAAACATTATGCCCGCACGCAGGAATTACTTATCAGACACCTGCAGCAGCGTCATTGCAATCGACGGCACCACCCGCCCCCGCACGCCACAACGGTCCCAGGGTACGCTTCGCGCTAATCGAGTTGGCCGAATAAAGGGCCGGTGGAGGCACACGGGACCCTTCGGCCGTGCGCCAGCTGACTGCCGGTGACTTAGCCCTTCATACCGCACTAGAGGACTATAATAATGATATTATAACAAAACAATGGCAGAGTATATTTTTAATTAGAACTTAAACTCGCCTTATTGCAACAGGCGTGCAGGGGAAGTTCGCGAATTCGCACGATCCATGTGAATGCGTTCGTAATAAGGTCATCCCCGAAAACGAGTGAATAAATAAAGCTGCAGGTTATTTTTGCTTAATTAGAATTTCGTTTTGGGTTGTGCTCCTTTTATTCAGTCTCGCCGCTGGCAAATGCTTGCAATAGCAGTATGTGTTTCTAGGACCAGAAAAGATTTGGAACAACATGTTTTTGGCTTATTTTCAGCGAACCATTTCATTTCGAAATTGGGCTCAATTTAAATTATTATCCACGGAACACGTTTTAAATTATGTTAATATTTTCAAAGTTAATGATCCTTTGTATACTCACCTTCGGCCCTTTGAATTCTTTCCTCTCTGAACAGTAACGCTTTATATATAAATATATAATTTCAGTGCATATTTATTCGTTTCATACAATGTGTAAAGATAAAATGAAGAACGTAATTTGAAGACTTTGCAAACAATGTTTCATATATATACGTAATATATGCTAGTAAATAAAATACCAGAAATTGTATTTATTTGAAGGATCAACTCGAAGTAATCAGTAAGAATAAAAAATGTGTGGTTCATAATATTTTACGTTTTCTTAGTAAACATATTTCTGAACAAAATTTCAGACTTGCATGACAAAAGAATTGAAGTGAAGCTTTGGAAGAAGGGAAAGTATTAAAAGTGTCTTTGTATCATATATATTTCGTCACGCTTCAACAATTATGAAAAGAAGCGAATCAGATCATCCTTTCAACATAGTAGACACATTGTAAAGCCTAATTCTATTCCTGTTCATGAATAATAATATGAAATCCATTCAAATATGTGTTTATTTGTGGGCTATAACATTCACCCAGTACGTTTAAGTCGCATTAGTTTTATTGCCTGATATTTCTTATTATTCTACGCTGACGCAACGCACGCAATTCTATTCCAAAAACAGCGGAAGATCAATAGTGCGATCTTTATGCAGGCGGAATTTATTCCGAATGCACATAAAATAACATAAACCAGTGAAACGCGCTGTAATTCATTGTGGGGTAGGTCCCTTCGTCTCGGAGGAATTGGGGGGTGGCGTTGCCCTCGTCTAGGATCCGAGGACGGAGCAAAAAGAAGCGCTTAATATGCGCATGCATGGTAATTTGTAAGTAGTTGCGCGCGCTTCGTATTTATGGGCCATAGATTTGACAAACGATCATCTGATTGACATTTATAGTTCGACGCTGCCACCGCCGCCGTCGCGCGCCACAGTTTACATTTCCGCGTGGCATTTTTACGACTCGCCTCGCACAATACTCGCGCACATAATGAAGACATGTTTCCGACGTTGGTCTTTTATGACTTACGGTAATATACTCTCGAAAATGCGCTAACCGCGTTAATTTTTTGTCACCTCGAAAACATGGTATTATCGAACATTGATTTGTTCCTCAACAGGTGGACTTTTAATCTTTCAAATTTATGTTATATAGCCTTTGATTTTACTGACTATAATTCCTAAGAATTCATAGTTATTCGATGCATTCTGAGGTGTCTTCCTCTTTGTATTCATAGTCATATTCATGTATCTTGGTACGCCAAGAAACAATTGTAGTGAAATCGTTAGTATTTGGGTTTTGAGCGCTGGCAATTTGCAGGAAATGATAATGAATACCAGGATTAAAGGTTAACGAGTAATTTGTAACCTGAAGAAAATAATGTTGAGGTCTCCGTGAGTCTGATTTGGTGGTTTGTTGGTCGTATTTTTAGACGCTCCGTCTAATTTACGCCGAATGGGATCTGGCAGGAATGGAAATTGAGCGGCTCACGCACATTGCGGCCAATTATTCCTGACGTCCAGACGCCCACACCGCAAACAATATCAGGCGTCGCACACACGATATTACCCGACATCAACGTATTACAATAATCTCTATCGTCTGTGGGTGCACGCTTGTTACGGTTGTGGTCGTCTCCGTCCTTTTACGCCGGGCGCATTATCTCGGTGCTCCTTCGTCGCTACGGATCTTCGTTCCCGGAATCCCAAGCCAACCAGGCACGGCCGTGAACTGGCCCCGAGGCGCGCAGCAAGCGTACCCTCGGCCACCCCATTGCCTTCCGCCAGCGCACCGTGCAAAGGGCGACGCATAATGTATAGTTTATTAGTGGGAAATGGAATATTTACTAGTATCGCGTCCCAAACGACTGCGGAAGACTGGCGGGAGGGTAATAGTGCGTCGGACACTCTCCGATCAAACTCACTGTTTGTGCGGCACGCCGTCACCGGCCCCGCTGGGGCGTCGGCAGGGTGTGTGTGTGTGTGTGTCTGTGTTATGCCACAGCTCTCGTTCGCAACGGAACTAATTTAACTTTGATAAATCTGCGCGACCGATCTTTCACATGATTCCCTAAGTCCCAGCGCACGCCGGGCACAAGAGCATCCTGTCGCGCTTGTTCAGTTCATTAGTGGTCGCTTGTGTTGCCACGAAATACGGGGCTACCCCCTCTCTGGTCACGCCTTTGATATCATTTCACGCGCTCGTTTAGCAATGCTTTTATTTTATAATTACGTTTAAATAGTTCCGACATGGTGATAAATCTTTAACATTGCATCAAGCCGATTCATCTGTATTTCAGGACAGGCTTTATCATATCCCTTGCCAAGCAGAATTCAAAATGCTTATATTTTATCGTATATGAAAGGAATAACTGGTACCTCTATATTTTCAGGAAGATATATTCTTGACATTTTCCCCCGATCATTTCGGTAATGAATAAATCAGTCCCAACACGATACAACGATTATGTAGTACTAATATTGTATATGCGATGCTCCTATTACTATATAAATATCTAAGATTTTCGAAAATCCTACCCATCCAACACATTTGTATAAAATTGTATGAAGCTTAATTAAGGGGTACAATTTTCCGCTGAAAATCGCCTGGCCAAAAAGCGCGGAAAAAAATCCGAGCAGAAGCCTGTTTAAATAGAATGAGAATGAGGAATCATTGAGATATACCTAGAGGAATTGTTCGGGACGCATGTACGGTCAGGAAGACGTAGAGGCCGCGCTACGAGCTTGATTTACGCAAGGGCTTCAGGCGCAGCACTCACATTGGGATGGCCCAACGGCCATGGGATGCACTCGCCCCATGCTGCCGCTTTACGGTCGTCCGCGCGCCACCGCTTGTTTTATTACCGCGAGCCCAATGGTGAAGAGGCTCTAATGAAGAACATTCCGTTAAATTCGGGTGCTAAACGCGAACGGAAATTATTGCCAACCAGACGCGCGCCTGTACCTTCTTCGAGTCGAGCTTTTTTCCCGCTCGCTTTGGCCAGCTCCCGTGAAATGCTTTAGTTGTTATTAAACGCTTTATGGGCCATTTCAAACTAGTAAATAGGAACTCGGCAACTAAGATTAAATTCATTTTCATACTGTTACATTCATTACTGTCGACATGGTGAGTGTTATATTAGCACAAAAATGCTCGCAATTACTTCCATCTTCTAAATGTTTGTTTTTACTAACTAACACGAGGCCATTCACTACAAATTAAAAGTAATTATCATTTATTACTTATTTTTCCGAGTGCTACACGTATAAGAATCTAAGTTATAATTTCTTTTAAGGTTTAAAGCAAACAGATATAAAACTTGTACTTCAATGTTCTTTTCATTTTATGATTATAAAGTATCTGCAAGTCGCAACAACTCAGGCAAAAACTGTTCAGACTCTTAAGCAAAAAAGCAAAAGCAGCAAGAAAATGTAATGCCAAGAAAATTCATAAATATCAGCTGGGATTTGGGTATGCCGGAGCCATTTCCAAGTCGTTTAATGCACTTTCTAATCTCGACAGTATATTAAAGAAAAAATCCACCGTCAGACGAACATAAAATGAAAACAAATACGTTCATTTTGTAAGTACCCATCGTCGCACTCGCCTGGTGGAGAATCGAATAAGAACCCGGATGCAAGCGTCGAGATGAAATTTACAAATTGAAACGCTCACATTTACGGAAGTTATTTATTTCTTACTTTCTCGTAGGAAAATCGAGGAATATTAACGAAGTTTATAAATTATGTATTATTAATAATGTTGTTTAAACGTAGACGGGCAGCAGTTAATACAATACAAAAGAATAAAATGCATTATTAAGTATAAAATATGTAATAAAACAAGTTCATAATTTATTCAAGATACCTTTTCACCGTGATTTTTTCTACACTGTACGTAATTATGCAATTGTGTTCGTGGCAGGCAGGAAACTGGTATGCAGCTTTTACATTTATAATTATCAAAAATTGTATACATCTTTTTACCACGGATGGCCAAGAAGATCGTTAGCTATAGAATAATAATACTAACTACATCAACACAGTAACTGATTTTATCATGGCGAGGAAAAGCAATAAATTGTATAAATCAATTAAATAACAAAAATGAAAGAGGAAGAGTCTTATATTTAACGAATTTTGAAATGATGTCAACGGTGTACGTTATCTTTTTTTGCGAAATATTGCTAAATTAATTATGGTAGAAAAGCGATCAATTTAATTTTTTTTTGTTGAAAAAAACGTGATGTAAATGAAACAATTTTAGAGTGTACATAATAAATTTGTTATCAATCTCTTCCTGGGAAAATTATCTTTTAGATGAAACTAAATT
>WSZQ02076453.1:5297-19540 GCA_019419845.2 Weissflogia rhopalogaster
ATAATTTTCTTTCATAAGTTTCATAAATCATTGAAATACTCTCAAAATTATCCAAGATATTCTCAGAATTAACTGCTTTTATTGTTATATTATTCATATTTTCGTGAAATTACTCTAATTACTAATAGTAGACAGTACATCTCTTACGAAAGTTACCAATATTCCATAATTGGTCCTATTATTATACCCTTGTAAAGACCCAATTATAAACTACTTAAAAACCGAGAACCAGACAATGTTGGTTACAAAACCAGCCACCATAATTATTCCTGATAGGAAAATATGTCGATGCATTGTTGTGGCGTTGTTTGGCGAACGTCTGGCATTCACGGAATTCCGCTAATAGACTGCTGCACGTTTCGTGTTGCAGCCGAAGAGATAAAGCAGGCGCTTAATTGGCAGGCGGTCGTTCAATTAGTGGTTAGTGTCAGGTGGGTATAATACTCGTTCGACGATCGTCTACCTTGGGCTATGGTAACTACCATGGGATGGCAACCGCGATGCGTTTGTATTTGATGCACTCTGTGCTGGCATGTTTCCAGTTTGTATCTACTGGTGACGGCGGTGTGGGTAGGTTTTCGATGGTATTTAGGCAGGGTGAGCACTTCCTCGCCGCCCCATCAACACGGCTCGTCCTCCACGTTCTCATCCCACACTGCCCGAATGACGTGTCAGTGGCGGCCGCAGCCCTTCGAGGTTCATCGCGTGCATTACTTTACAGCCCAGTCGATTGCCGCCTCTTTATTCCGCCGATGTGTTCTTCGTTAGCCGGCCGCTTCCGTCCGCCACCACCGCCAACAGCCAGTGATGACCACATTAGCGCGCCTCATTAACAAGCATAACAACCATGCCACGCAGGCAAACCTCAAATGCAGATACATATCGGATACTCATTTGTTTTCTCTTTGCGTTGTTTACGGATCAATTAATTATAAACTCGAGCATCCAAAATCGATTTGTCTAATGATACAAACTCGGTTTTCAATTAACGACAATACGTCTTTTCATCAATGACGGTAACAAGGCATTCACAAAATTTATTTAGATTAATATTCTTTAACTTTTTATTGGTATTCCATAAAATTTTCTATTCACATTTATAACAAATCCAGTAGGAGGCATTATCATTTTCTCATTTCTATAAGGCAATTTGTGATTAAATATCTGCAATTACCTACAGATTATTTGCTGCTCTGGATATATACATGAGAGCCTTCTCACAGTCATTCAAAATGACAAAATGAAGGAAGTAGTGCATTCATATAAAACATCTCAGTTATCATTCCACTTGATTAGTCTTAGTGTTGTACTATTTCATCTTATACTTCTCCAAATAAAAAATAATTGACAAGTGAAAGAGAATCCCAGATATTTTTCATAAAACTTCACAATATTCTATAAGCTCACAGCGCTTGAATTTCAATACAAAGTTCATACCATCACAAATATTATTTGCGGTAACGAATGCAAATGTCTGCATCAGGGATTTTGCAGCTTTTTTATTTCGCCGCAACACAGTTGGTTCGATGCTGAATAAAATTCGCAAGTTTAAATACACAAATGTACAATGTGAAAAGTCTACAATAAAAAAGTCATGAATGGAGAGAGCGCCGTCGTCGCCCTCGTCTGAGCACCAACAATACTGTCTCCTAAATACCAGTGCAAAACGTCTCTTTTACAACAAGTACATTTACACAAATATTATTGTTTGGATAACTCAGAATCAATACTCACCACGAGCAAGCAGCGATTTTTTTCCAATACAACTTTCTTTCAATACGTTGAACTTTCAGTTCTTATTTTTTTCGCATCTGTATCCAATCTACGCTTATATTCTTGAGTTTGCGAGCAAAGTTTGTGAGACTAATTATCCAATATTTTCCTGCGAAGTATTCGCCTGAAATTGCGAAGGTATAAGAGCATGAAAAACTGAATCAAGAAAGTCGGTACAGGCCGAGCTTCTTGGCCGAGTGTGATATTAACTTAGGAAAAAGTGAAAAGTAACGAGGAAAAGCATGTTCTATGAGGTTTGGAAACTAGAAAAAACTTGAGGTTCTTGAAATATTTGGAGTTAATTTTTGCCGATGATTTGTTGTTGTTGTTTAATAATAATATCACATATTTTCATGTCTGACCTCAATGGGTCTTTCCAACTTTGATATACTATATTTGTATGTGTCTAATTTCATTTTTAATATTATTATTTACAATTTATATATGCTTGGTATTTGAACAATTTTTATAATCATACTGCGTCTTACCCGCGCCGAAGACTCGAACCTCGGCCATCAGGCATTGATTAATATTACGTTAAAATTACATTTATTTCCAACAAATGTGTTCAAATACCGGTTTGATCCCTAGGAAGAATATATTGCCATTTGAGTTCTTGCTGTAGCTCTTGAGTTATAGCGGTAACGTGTCACATTAATCGGAGACATCATTAATACAAGCATAAATAGGCGCCAAAAAGAGCGGGATAAACTTAACGTAGTCGTCGAAGCACTATGCAGGGTTGGCAGGAACGTGCGCTCCATTTGGTGTGTTTATTATTCTGTGCTTCACCCCTCCTAGAACTACTCTGGAGGTGTATAAAAACACCACAAACATCCAGTTCTTCACTTTATCATTCAGTAAATTTAGTACTCTTCTACTTTTTCTTTTCTTTAAAATTTGCTAAACCAATTTAAATAAATATCAAATCAACTAATACACTTTTCTTTATACTGTCAACATCCCTCAAAACTAACTCACAATAATAAAATATATCACATAATATCTAGCGAAATGTAGTTTGTTCGCGAAGTGGTAGGTATGCTCCAATGTAAGTCTCTTCGAAGCGTTGGCAGGAATGTTGGAGATGGTGCCGACATGTTTTGCGCGTTTCATATGCAGAAATTCGAATTTGCGCAGACAAGCATTTGCCCGGACGACAACAGACGCGATTCACCGCTCGACGTTGAAATATGAATGTAACGAGAGCTGGAAAAGATTCAGATCTTGCGGAAATCTAGCTTATCCTCCAAAGTAACATATACAAGATGTTGCAAATAATTTAACGTTGTTACCCACCGCTGCGACGCGCCGGCATCGTCACACAGACGAGACAATTTATTTTATATTCGAAATGTTTTATTTGAAACGAACGTAACACATAAAAGCTTTTTTCACGGATTACGTCAGCTTGACAGTTTTTCTTTTTTCGCTGCCAAATTTTCCAGTTACAATTGCGCATCTCTATGACGTGGCTGGAAACAATCCCAAGACGAGGGAAACTTTGGGCGCACGTATTCAATGACGAAAAGATGAGAGATGAATATGTGCGCATGAAGACGTCGACTGACATGACAAACTCGGCGGACCGGTGACAGATTTTACGTGCGCTCATTTTCGATTTAGTTCGCCAAAAGTGCTTCAGACAACAATTTCCACCGTGCTTGAGGGATGAATCGAACGTGTTCCTATATCAATGATTTGGTGGTGAAATGTATCAAAATACCTTTGTATCAAAGCGATATAAACACCGCCACCGCCGTGAATCTCAAATAATGAATTACGAAGCGGTTTTGTTTGGAATTTGAGAGAGCAGCGCGCATCTGTGCCGCAAACATTTACAGGCCAAATGAGTTTGTATTTTAAATTCATACGCATTGTTGCATTGTACTGCTTGTTCAGCATTGGCGATTCTTATATTCCGTTCTCTTGTGCACTTATTGTTACCGAACACAAAAGAACGAATGGTATCAAACAATCAACCACGTATTAATTATGCACCTCATGCGAGTGCTGTTTGGGGAGCTTTGCAGCAACATGTTTGAGCAAATAACCGAACACGTATCGTGATTTTATGCGAACAAATGACCTAAACATACACCGAGTATTCACATTGCATTTCATTGTGTACAGCGTATCCTGGTTGCAATGTCGCATTATCGTTCTAAAGGCTCTTTAATATGCTGTACGAGGGATACGTTGGTTTAGTGCCGTGGTTTCGGGATGATGTTTAATGAAGGTGGATTTTATTAATTATTCACATATTAGCAAATGTTATATTAAAAACTTCGGGGATGAAACTTTATTTCTTATTGTGTGTAATTTCAATAGCGAAATTATCTTTCGAAAAAAGTGCAATGCAACGCTCAAGGACTGGAAGAAGAAAGAGGAGGCCAATACCTTTCTTACTTTGATCAGATTCCCTTGAAGATTCCCCAGATTCTGACCATAATAAGAAACGCACGAGTGTTAATCCACACATTAATGTGTAAATATTTAAGAATTCCTAAATATGTTTACAACACGGTTTTAAATAAAATAATTAAATTTACGTGCAGAACCTCATTTACCAGGTTAAAAATAATGAAAATAGCCGTTAAAAACATGAGTTTTCAACTAAGTTCTTTAAGCTTTAGCGATTAAATATAAGATCGTGTCACGCTCAATATTCCAGGTCCCAAAGTGACAGGATATATTACAACAACGTTTTTATTGCAATGCGGCACATGAAGGCAGAAATAAGAATATATCAAATAAAGGAGGAAAGTAGCCTAAGGATAATGTGTTCTACGTTTTATACTGGTACAACTTTCGACCCCATCCCTGCTTTCCATAACTATTGTGCGCATTTGTATGGAACCAAATATGAGTAAGGCATTCACACTATGAGCGACGCTGGAAAAATCAAGCTCGGTGCATTCAGACAGAGACCAAGCTTCAGCTTCTATTCGGTGCCACCTATCCATCTCCGTCCAGCATCTTTACGTTCTAAAGGTTCGTTATCTTCAAAAAGTACAACTCATTAAATTATTCGAGCTTGAAAAAAGCTGGCAGCACTAACTATTCATTTTTAAATACATAGGTTAGACAAAAGTAGGGATAGAAGCTTAAAGCCCGAAGCCCAAAGCCCGCTATGTGAAAGGCCGCTTAAGTATACCGGCATAGCAAATGCCGTTAAACCTAGGTTGCCAACTAATCAATTGTAATATCTCCTATAGACATTGAAGGCAATAGAAAACGAGTTGTTTTCATTAAATTTCCTCTATAAAATGGTAATAACATTAACGTGATTCTAAATAGCAAAACTTATTTTTTCTGAACAGTTCATAAAATTGTATCCGTCAATGAAAAGAAAATTACAACATGAAAATCAACTATAATATATTTTCAAACTTTTCCAAGCGAAAATAGAAGCAATAAAAATGCATCCTGAACATTTGTAAATTTAACACGTAGACCACCTGGCGTTATTCTTACCATCAAAGTTGCATTTTCTTTCCATATAGATATGTGCGTACATTGACAGCCCAGACGAATGCAATACATCCGGATACATGTTGCACGTAACAAGTTGCAAGCCATACTTATTTGGCGACAAATGCCAGCGTTGACACTTAGCATGCATACGAAATTTCCGTCGGAAGCCCCAGTACTACCTCAGCAGTATGGGGCTTACATATTCTATAACATATCAGTATAAACGTGTGTGGTCCAGACGGCGCACCAAAGAATAATATTCCCTGATCAAAAATAGAATAGTTTGGCGCAGCAGTGTTCTGGCAAATAACATGTTTTCGGTCTTATTTGCCCCGTATGCATCCCGACATGTCTGAATTGCAATATGGATGCGCACTACCTACGCCTGTGTATCTATGGCTAAACGCCCTCTCTAACCACCCGCGCTCCTTGGGAGCCAAGTGGAAAATTACATGCCTCGGAAAATGCAACCGTTACAGAAACACAAGAGCAACAATTTCTACGTTGAGCGGCGGATACAAGTTTGCAAACGTGCGCATCAAGTATAAAACAACCGATGTGCACAGCGCAAGCTGATTCATGCAGAAATTTCTGATTTTCCTCCATACGCTGCAAAACCGTATTTAGATATTGGTTGCACATTCTGTGCAGAAGGTAAACTTATTATTGAGTTATCAAAAATGTTTCCATCATAAAGTACGAGTATATTCTATCCACTACTAGCTAATATTAAATTTGAAAATATCGAAAAAATGAAACATGAAACAATTTACGCGTATTTCAATTTGCATAAGCCGTTTGCATGTAGATCTGAATAAAACAATATTTGGACGAATTAAAACTGTGAATTAAAACTATGATTGTACAGTCCCTTGATGAGAATGCCAACATTGCGGTACATTTTTGGTTTCCGAAATTCAAATTGTACTGCTCAGCATTTGTTTTTCATTCTCTGGTCGCACATGTACCCAAATATAATTCTATAAAACAATCTGGAATTTGCTGCATGAGGTATGGAGGAAAATATGAGAGAAGGGAATTGCGAATAACAAATTGGGAACATTGGGACAGAATACTGCGTGAAATGCTTGACTTTATAGTTATATGACTTTATAGTTATATATATATATATATGCACAGAGTTATTGGATTAAATTAACCACCAAAAACATTACATACTTGTATTGACTCACATTTATATGAGCTTATTTTACTACCGAAATATTCGTGCATCAAAGTTCTTATTACAATTTTTATATTGTAATAAAGTGGGAATTTTATTGTGTTGTAGCCTTTTTAGGCTAACAATTCACGACTTTGTTAAAATAACTTTTACTATTGCGTAAAATGAGTCTGATTTAACTATGACCTGCTTGGGAACCAAGTGATAATAAACAAAAATATGTTTGTTGAAATATTTTTATAACAACCAATAGCGGGGTGTTTGTAGGTCTATTGAAATTGTCAAAATCATAATTATCAAAGCCATAAGAAATTTTATTCTACTAGTTTTCTTTGAATTATTTCGAATAATTGAAGTTTTATTATTTGATGAATAATAAAATTTGGGAAAGAACTTTCGCTACTTATGAAAATTAGGAATTAATTTAGAAATTTATGATGGTCCGATAGCTGGACATCAATATCTTAGGAGAAGTGCCAGTAAAACACAAGCTAACCAGCTTAACATAAGAAGAAGGAGGAATTAATTTAAGATGCATATACACCTAGAAACAAGAAAAAATCCGTCCGCAACCCGGGACCTCATGGTCAGTAGCCATATACCAGACCACTGCGCCACAGTATTTTATTAGATTATTAGATAATTAGGTATTAGTTAATTAATACTTATCGAATTACAACCACGTTATAACCATTATAGAAATATTTTATTGAGATTTTTGGATGAAATTTTCGAAGGAAGTTTTATGAAAATGAGTGAGCAAACCTCAAGAATTATTATTTTAGTTTAGTTTAGGTCAAGTTAATATTATCTTGATAAGAACATATTTTGCCTAACCTAAAAGTATGGCTTATATTCTGGTATACTCAATCATTCTCTAGTGTTTAAGGATCAGAATCTGCTCAAGATCATGTACGAATATAGTAGTTTGTACATTATAACAAACTTGCACCAATCCAGGTGCATTTCTTCGTATAAACTTGCCTGATTATTGGACTCTCGAAATGTTGCCATACCATGTTCTTGGACCTGAAATATGTAAGTAAATTAGTATAAATAACTACCGAAAGCGTAGACATCACCTTAACTCTTCTTCTTTGATTAGGCAATATTACAATTGCTCATTCCCTCTTATTAATTTTTCGATCAAGTTGAGTGCTTATCAAAATTTTTACTTTAATTTTTGAATTGACAATTTCATCAAACATTTATAAGTAAAAGAATATGGAATAAATTTACATACCTACTCTAAATTAAAATTAATTTTCTTAATGTTTTATTTCAAGATAAGTATTTTCAAATAATGTTAGAGGTGTATTTTCCATTGATTTCGTATATAATATATTTTTAAGAATAAAAAATCTTGCATTTGCGACTAGTAGATATTAAATAAATCAATCCATCTGAATAAATAACTTTCACGTTCTTTATATGAAATACTTGAAATGCAATTCTTCATTTTTGAGGCCCTTGTTGGACGTCGGCTAACCGAGAAAAACTCATCAATCACCGAAAAAAAGCCTTCATTTAAATTAGCGGCCGCCGGCCGTCCTTTCGAGCCCTAATATGTCCGCACTAGGGCATCATGTTTTTCCATGGGCATGGGTGTTATGCGAAAAAGGTGCCTCTTTATGGCATGTCCTCGAGTTTTACACTGCAACGGCAAATATTTTCGAAAGCATGCACGAGTACCAACCGACCGGAGTGGGTCACGCCATTGCCGCACGTTTTTCGCCAGCCATTTTCCTGCCGAAGCCGGTGACGTTTTCGAGCCCATGCCATGCTGGGGCACCCTAGCCGGCAGGACGGTGAAACGCGCGAGAATGCCGAAAGACAAGCAACATGCTTGGTGCTTTATACTCGTTTCTAGTCGCCCCGGCCCCGGCGTTTGAGGGTGGCACATCACGCTATTCAATGCTGTGTGCAGGACGGCAGGCAAAACCCTTTCGACGTGGTAGGCGCGAAGCATTTCCGCGCTCGGTCGTCCGCCAGGCCACCGTTCAACGAAAGCCCGGCTGCAGCCCTAGCTAGACTAGCCCCATCGGCGAAACTAAATCCGACGAGTAAATTGCATGTCACTCGCCGCAAGACGGATAGGCCAAAAACGTGAAATTTGTTACAACTAGTTTGGCGCGCGAATTCTTTCATGTCGCGGTGGCGTTGAAAACTTTGGGTGCCACTATTGTAGTTAAAAATTACGACATTCCGATTGTTTTTTGGCGGGCTGAAAATGCGCCTTTCTCGCTTTGGTTCTTTCTCCTGCTGCGGTGGCGAGCGTGCGTAATAAATCAAACTTTGAACTATTGGTCGATAATTTCGAGTTGAAAACAAACTTTACGGGTGGAATTCGTTTTTTTTTAGACACTCTCTAGTAATTATCGCATTGTGATTTGTAGCAGAGAGGATTACTGGTTTCGAAAAGTCGTAAAATGTTTACAATGTCTAATACCAATTATCTTATAAAAAAAACTTCGAATAACTTAAAAATAAATAATTAACTGTTTGTACTTTAGCGGCGCCGATTCGGCGCCTCACTATTGTACTATAGTACCTCGATCGGCGCCTCACGAACTCTCGGAAATTCTTTTTAGATCTTGTTTTTCATGAATTCTAGAAACCCACAAATTTTAGTGCAATTACAGTTTATATTACAACTTCAAAGTATAAATTCCTGATTATCTATAACATCAATAGTGTAAATGATGAAATCGCTGATAGGCAATACTCTATGTGGCACTACGAACTCATACCCGCATGTCTAGAATTTCGTAATCTACGAGTGTGGGAATGCTATGTATGGCATTTCTTATGTGCATCTCGGGTGACCAGAAGTGATATCTTAAACTAATCTGAGACCTATTCAAATTGACAAATTCACATCACAATCGTTGAAAGCGTCGCGAAATTCTGCTTACTACAAAACATCTGGCCCATGAAATAAAATGCTTTATTGTTCTCACCACTGATGAGGAGCGAACATTATTCTTCAAGGAGCGTACAATAATTAACGCAAACAATTCATAATCGGCTGTGGGTGCTCGCTTTGTTGAGAAGTGGGTAAAACGGATAGCGAGTAAAACAACGAGAAGACAGGCAGACTGGCGCCGTCATCGTTACTCTGAGAAGCGATTTGGCCCCCGTTACTTCAAAAATAGCAAATAAATCTATCCATTTTCCAAAAAAATATATATATACTGACTAAATTTCTGCTGTAGTAAAATACATATATCTTAATTATGTATTTACAATTTTCACAGTTTATGATTATAGAAAATAAATTTATAGTCGGCCTCGATGGAAAACTCATTAGCGTGCCTCGCTAAAGGCGTTCTTATCGACTAATGTCGCACTTCGTTAGTTGTTAAACGGATAGGCAGTCGAGTACATCCTTTGCCTGCCGCACATTCGGCCCCAGCATTGGCAAGATGACAAGAAACGTGCGGCATAATCGTAAAAACATGTACTATATATTTAAGGCAAAATGTCGGCACGTCGAAAATGTGTAAAAACGACGCCATGTCGTCGTCGTCGTGCGCAAATTTATTGCAAATAAATGAGCGTCGTAAACTTTAATCTTTTCTATAGGGCTACGAACGCGCTACGTCCTGACGATCAACATAAATGACAAATCGTTTTCAAATATTTCTCTGCGCTTTATTGATTTACTATCGCCGTCGTAAATTACGCACGCAAATCTCGACGGAAAATATATCAAATCTCCGTAGAGCGTTTAGCAGCTCCCGACTGGATGACTCGAGGATCCTTGGGAGGGAACTCAAGTGTAAAAGTTGGCATTGTCGGCAAATAAATAAAAGCACCTGAAATCAAACGAATGTTGCAGAGGGCAGACGTGGAAGAAACGTTGGCTTGCAATGGTCGGAGCACAAGTTCGTTATGTTGTAGCTGATAGTCCTGATAGTTTCAGCTGTGAGTGGCAACTCACCGTAAATTAAGTTAAACTCGAACTACAGTTGCAATCTTCCGTGTTATTTTTCTTCGGCGTTGTTTCGATGCCAACCCCAAGTAAATTTACGTGGTGTAAACTAACATGTGCAAAAGTAGTTCCATCATAGTTGTAACTTTCGCAAACTACTAATTAACAACAGTAGTATCTTTTCAGTGGCTCGGAAAGCGTCATATTGAAAAATATGGTGGTGGGGATCAAGCGAGAACTTGCATAAGTACACTTCTATAAAGAGAATACTTCGAATTAGTTTTGAAACTACTGAAATAATTCATGTTTTGTTAAATTTCTTTTAAAGAACGAGAAGTAATTCAAGTTTCATCAAGTATCTTTTATATAATTCATTTGACCTAGCAAAAATATCGAGAATTTCAATAAATGTGAAGCCATAAAGAGAGTGTTTACAGATATTGAAATGGCTGAAATAAATCCAGTAAAATATGTAAATTGAAAAGGGTTGAAATTATACGTCAGAAACGTCTGCACGTACGTCATTTGTTTAAATAAATTCATGTTGGGATGAAAAGGCGCTGATTTCGGACGGAGAATGCGATTCCCGCAAAATCGCTGAAGATGGCAGGGTCGCATTTTCTCGCCGATGCCGGTGCCGGCGCTCCGAAAACGCAACATCCAGCAAACGAAATGAATTATTCAGCGTCGGTATACAAAGGTCGAGTAGGTATTAATCACGGATTCAATTATAAATGTAATATCGGTCCGCTCGACGTACGTATAAACGTCATAAACTCCAGAAGGGACCATCCATTGTTCCAGTGCAATCGGTGCGGCTGCGGTGCGCCAACCGCCGCGCCACACCGTCAGCGTCCTGCTGGAATAACTGCTAGCAGTGGGAGAAATACGCGTCCTTCGCACTCCTCCGCTTTTCATAAACTACTAGTTTTCCCACTCTGGCGAATGAATTTAAGTCGCAAATTGAAACTTCCATTATTATTTCAACAACTTTATTACTGACCGGTATTTATAATGAAAAATGTATATGACTGTTGTAAATTTGGAAATATACCAAGATATAATATATGAGTTAGATATGCTGCATGATTCTTTATAATCACTGTCAGGGGTGAATTATTTTCAGTCCTCTCAGAATGAAAGATTATTTTGATTTTTTTTGTGAATTCTTGGGCATGGTTTTTCTTCGACATTCGTTTGCTCCAGGTTTCGTATTCTTAAGTCGAAGAAGCCTCCCGCCTCCATGAGGAAGCATGTTCTTTCAATTGTGTCATTGGTAACTTCAGGAATGTGTTAACCAAGTTTACGATGACCTTCCAATCTTTGTACGCTATTCTGTGGTTCCCCTGTCGCAAACCCTTTTTTCTAGCGCAGTGAACGCTCTGGGTCCCACTGATGTGTAATTACGACGGAAGAGAAAGGGAGGCGTGTACTGACTTGGCAATCCAGTGCATTCATCGCGCTATCACAAAAAACTGCCAATTCAGTACACGTGGAGACTGTTGCGTCGTAACTACACCCCTGTGGGACCCAGTGTGGTCAGCGTGCAAAGAAGGGCTGTCAATATTGGTTAGCAATATCCCCATTCGGTCTACATGGTCATTCCTGGCGTGCACTCACGATGCTTTACCCTTTGCTGCTTTTGGTAATTGTTGAGAACAGTGATTCACTTCAATACAAAAGTTGTCCTATCGCCTTCACAGGTACGTCGAAAAAAGGATAACTACGCTGGAAAATAATGAAAAGAGTAAGCTTTTCAATTATGTACAAATTAATCCTAAACAAGTGTTCTATTTATAAAATTTATAAGAACCTTATTTTTCCTACAACCCGCGTATATATCGCCTTTATACCTAATTTCCGTTTCTTTTACCTAATCCACAGCAAGAAATGAAGAAAATAGATAATTGATGCATTCGTACATACACCATGAGTAGATTTCTAATCTTCAATTTCGCAATTATATTGAATATTCCCAGTAGCATACCTACATTTCATCTAGCTTAATTAGAATTTCAGGCCTGAAGTGTTTATGTTGACTTGGCGCTCAATGCGCGGCTGTTTTCGCGTACGCCATCGACGCATCGCTGCCGAAACACACAGCTCGGAAAACTTCCCACTCATGTTGTAGAACCAATTAGCCTAAACACTTGCCAACCCTCCCCGCCGCTTCCGCCAACTCCCCTACAGCAGCCCCGACTTATTGTAAGGTATTCGGGCACAATATGCATTATTACAGAAACAATACGCACCGTTTATTACGGATTAATTTATTAACTTTGTTGCTTTCACGGCTGCGTTCCCCACTTCCTGGCAGACGCTGGCGCTATGTGCCTTTAAAATGTGTCGTTTAGTGTTCCTCGAATTTGGAATGTCATTTGGTGGACAATTATCGTTAGAGCGAGGGACATATTTTGGATATTAAACTTGCGTCTTAATTTATTGCCGAATTAGTCAACTTTACGACTGTTTCACGAGTATGAAACAAATACTTTATTTAAGTAGCCAAGTTTCAAAATAAGAATATAAAAATGACTAATTGAACGTCAACTAATTAGCAGTATAATTTTAATGGTATCATAATAAATATTCGATGATTTGTGACCTAATTCAATTCGTGCATATTAAAAATATTCCATCGCTGTTTTAGAGGATTTATCATATTAGGAGTTAGAAAATAATTGTTTGTAGCACTTTGTATTAGTTAAGAAAATTGGTGATATTAAACAAGGCGATAAAAAAGAATCGAAATTGTTCCTTGTTGGGTGTAGCAGCATGAAAACGCGATTTTAATATGCCATCGATGTAATAACGTGAATTTTCAGCTCTCAGATTACCACTGTTTGATATGCAGTAGCATATGTGCTATGAATTTACGAGTATGGCCATACTATTTAATAAACAGGGTTGTCACGTACATTGGACAACATTTTAATAAATTCACAACGTTAATCTTAGTTATTAACGCATATCAAAGTTATTACCTCCTGAATATTGTCATGAGTTGCACATAAACTTAAATTTACGCCCATATCTTCCTATTATCAAAATTTAGACTTATTTATTTGAAAAATTATATTTCCAAAAACATATTTCAATTTATCAAAGATGAAATGGTAACCCTAAGTGAAAATCACGACGCACACAAAGTCACAATCACCAGCAGAGAAGTGTATAATTTATAATGCAAAATTAGCATTGCGTTTCGATGTCGTGCGCTTAATAGTAACCCATTGCCAACGAGGATAAATAAAAGAAGGTGGCCTTTGAGCGCCCGAATTACAAAAAAAACGCAGAGAACGTGAAGGAGTAATAAAGAACGCAAACCGACAAAACCGAGGACAAAAAGTCGACGTTGGCACTTTCAGGTCCTAGGCACACAGGTTACATGGAAATTATAGAATTAAAGGGTCGGCTGACACGGGAAAAATTACCGAAATTAATTTTAGTTTTCCCAGCACCGACGCGACGCCGACGGCAGCGAATACTTATCTCTTTAATCTGTAATCAATTGTATTTGCTTTAAATTACACACATTTAAAGCTGAAATACTGTTTTTGAACTACCTATATTTCAAGTAAAATATAAAAGATTAGTATATTTTAATGACGGCTCATAAAATAAAAATATATATTCATAAATTCTAATGTTTTGTTGCATGAAACCTCTCCTGAAAGGCACACAATATAGGTTTGTTTTGCGTCGCATTTAATATTACCTAATATTTTGTACACTAGTCACGCAATATTTCAATGAATCAACATTGGTGAGTGAAACTATGTAACTTTTCATTTTGTTTCATAAATTCTGAATTTACTGAACCTTTCCAGTGGCTGCAATAGTTAATATAGACATTGATCCTATTCGATTTTTGAA
>WSZQ02076475.1:2328-12672 GCA_019419845.2 Weissflogia rhopalogaster
ACATACTCGTAATCTAATTCCAGAGAATTCATTACAATGCGACATTTGAATAAACAATTGCAACGTTCAATGAATTTCGATGCTTGCAGGGCAAATAAATCGTGTACATATACATGTATTTGCCATAGTAGACTAGTTTATAACGATGTAACATTTAACGGTGAACTTCAAATGTACATGAAATTGCTCAATTTTGGATTTAATACAGATATGTATACTTCTGCGCAGTAAATTTCATAGTGGTATTAAATGGAATATATCATTCCCTGGGTTGACCACATTCTAGCTAAAGCTTTATAGCTCAGTTACCTATTAAGGATATGAGAGTTTGTGTATAAGAGTAGCTTTATTAGGAACTAGTATAATTTGTCGGGTCTAGTTTATTATACTGGAGCCTACCGAATAATTTCCTTATTGCAAAACTTAATAGTAGTAGATCATCTTTTTTTGGCATTTAACTGTACCCTTACAAACTTCTTCGCCAGTTTAAAAAACTCAACAACCATTTAAAAATAATATTGACAAACCTATTAAATAAAAAAATATTTAAAAAAATAAATAAAAATAACAATACACACGTGGTATCCCAACCCACTCTATTATGTCATCCCTCTCCTCCGCTTCCACTTTTCTTGCACAATTAGCCTCAATATTGTCACATTCTCCTCTACCATTCACTCTCTTACATTCCCACCCGTGCATTCCAAATCATTCACCACCCCCTCACATACAATAAGATGATCCCACGCATCAACGCCGCTCCTGCACCACACACACCTCACGTACTCATACCCCAATCATACCTTTCTTCCATGCTCTTCTGTTCCACATCTAGCCCTGGCCATAATAATCCTTTTCACTTCTATGATCATGTTCTTTTTAACAATATAGGCGGATCTCCTTGCTATTGTTTGGATTAGGCCGTATCCTGGGTTATACGCACTGTTTCCGATACATTCTTGGCGCTTCTGCTTACTATTGCTTCCACCGCCTGTTCAGACATACCCACATTCTCATACTCCCTTTTTCTGCTTTCTCTCCATTCACTCACCCCTTTCCTAGCACACTATTCCCATATCTCCATCACCAATCTCCCTTTCCCCATTCCCTTCAGTTTATCCTCAAATCGTGCTACTCTACTCACTGACTCCCATTTAATTGTGATTCTTCCACTTTCTTGCAACACAATGTACTTTGGGGTAGATATGTCGAGTCTCATCAAAGCCTTGATGAACCATGCATGCTCCCTCTCAATTACCTCCCATTCACTCAGTCCCCACAGTTTCACCCCATACAATAATCTAGGTTTCACACACACATCCCATAATCTCAGCACGACATCCCAGTTATTCCCCCACATATTCTCCCACATTTGGTTCACATTTCCGCAAGCACTCCTCGCCTTGTCTTGCATCCATTTCACTTTTTCCCCCCATTTACCATTTGCACTAATCAGGAATTTCAGGTACTTAAATCATCCACTCTCTCGATTAGTTCTCCCTTCCACTTCAGACATTCTAACCTTCTCCGACCACCAGCATTCTTACCCAACATCCACTTAGTCTTCTGCACATTCACACTCAATCCTCTGTTATCCAAATACCTTTCAATCCTCTCTAACATCCATTGCATGCTTTCCCTGTCCCTTGCCAACAACACCATGTCATTTTCATAAGCGAGCATCCATACCTTAGTCTTTCACAATACCACCCGTCCATCCTGACCCTTCCGCAAAACCTCCTCCATAGAACTAAGGTATTGGTTAAACAGAAGTGGGCTCATGGGACAACCCTGTCTCACACCTCTAACACTCTTAAATCTTTTGGTCTCCCTTTCATTCACTTTCGTTACTGCCCATGTCTCCCCATACACCCTGTGCACCCAACAAACAATCTCCTCATTTACACCCTGTTTCCTTAGACGCTTTACCAGCTGGTCCCGTGGACTGAAATAGTGGCTCCTCGTTCAGCGGTCTGTTCTGTTCAAACATTGTATGTTTTCATCTTTCATAATTCTATCTGTTTCTTAGGCTTCTAGTAATCCTTTTTTGTGCTCTTTGCTGCATGGTGTAATATTTTAAAATGTCCATTCTCAAAAATTAAAATTGTCATTACTAAATCTTAGAAGTTTTTGGAAATTTGAGTTTATGTTGTTTTTCTTTAAAGGCTCGTTTATCCAATTAAAAAAAAAAACAGGGAGACGTTTTTCCAATATATGTAGTACCGGAGTCGTCAATGCTAATGAGTATACTCCGCTTTTCTCTTTAAGGTATATTTTGTCTATGTAGTTAAATAGGAGTTTCCCAAGATTATGCGTCGTTTTATAAACCTGTTTTATATTTATTTTTTGTTGTGTTTGTTTTATGTTATTGTTGGTGTGATCACTGTAATACGTGATGTTTTTCAAAGTGAATTCTTTTGTATCTACTAATTGAAGATTCTTGACTTGAATTTTGTTGTTGATATTTGTTATCATCTTATTAATTAGTTTATTATTGTATCCATGGGTTAAAGCTAGTGCATGCATTATTGCAAGCTCTTTGGCTCTGCTATCGGGTGTGATTGTATCGAAGCTCGTCTTATGAAATTGCAGAAAGCAGCATGTTCGGTCATGTTGCGAGAAGTAGGGTATCAGTATTTCTGCATTAGTTGGTTTTCTGTAGATATCATATGTGATGTTTTTAGTGTCATTGTCGTGTCTGTGTAGTGTATTGTCCAAGAAACTTATATTGTCATTGAATTCTAGTTCTATAGTGAATTTAATGTCTTCATGTAAATTATTGACGTCTGATGTCAATCGTTTAATTGTGGTGGATTACTAGACATTTAATGTATTTCCTAAATTTGTTGGTAGGGTTCAATATTTTATTATTTTCTAATTTGCTTCTCTTAATATCTGCTAGAAGTTTTGAGCTTGGTGCTCCCGTTGGTATTCCGTCCTCTAGTTTATAAACTTTGCTTTGGAAGGTACAAACATTTGGTTTGAGATTGTGTTCCATCATTTTTGTTATTTGTTCAATTTTTATTTCATCTGTGATTAATTAAGGTATGTGATAGTATAATAGTCCAGCCAAGTGGCATGGTCGCTGATCACTGTCCATGAGGTGCCGGGTTCGATTCTCGCTGGGGACGCATATTAAAGTGAATTCTTCTTCTTATCAATAGTGTTAGCCTGTAATATGGCTAATTACATTGAAAAAGAATTGAATATAGCTAATGACCATAGCAGTCGATGCTCGGTAAAATCAAACAAAAAAAATGTTTCTTTCAGCGCTTCAATGCAATCTTTGATTGGAATATTGGCACATAGGTATACAATATCGAATGCCACCAGTGTAAAGTTTTCTTTGATTTATGTTTTAAATGGTATTTATGAGTTCTAAACTGTTTTTTATTGTGATTTCTGGTTTGTAGGATATTTTTTGAGATAATCTTTGTTAGAGCTTTAATTTGTTATAATTATAATTTGTTGATAATGGGTTTTATGCATATATTCGGTTTATGTACTTTTATTTGTCCGTATAATTCAGGTGCGTGGGTTCATGTTTTTAATTTGCTTCAGTTGTATTTCATGTTTTTGTAGTGTATATTTGTTTGCTTTAATTATGCCATTAACATTTTTCTGTATTCTATTTAATGGGTTCCTGTTTATCTCTATGTATTGGTTTTGTTGTATAAAGACATAAAGTCACCAAAACCGGTCCAAAATTGATTTTAAATAAATGATATAAAGAAGTAATACCAAACACAATTTCCTATTATCACAACTTTAAATAGGCATCAACAATCATATAAAACAAGGGCAAAACTAATTATGATATGGAATAACAAATATCCCAGCAAACCTCCCGTTTTAATCCGCAAAATACAACCACAAAAACCAAAAATACATTATACACGCATAAATTTAATATTTAATTATCCCGAAATGGTGAAATTAAAAGTACACACTCCCTTTCAGAATCACACGCACGTCCAAACATTTGCCCACGCGTTCATTATTTAATTACGACTTCAATTTTCGCTATGCATTTTAATTTACGAACGTAAATATGCAACAACATCATACGAGCCATCGAAATCGCGTGGCAGCCACAAATTAACACGTCGCATACAGTGCGTCCTCCAAGCACCGAACGCGATCAAGCGTAGCTAATTAAACATTCATACGTAATTATGTTAGATTATGCACAGCATCATCCACATTGTACGGCAAATTACTTTATGTGGTCTGTCAAACTAATACGCGCTGCGATTGTGCATCCCTGGGTTCGATTTCAATGCAAATGAGGTGCGTCCATAATTTACGATAAATCAATGCGCGCCACGTTTTACATTCGCTGCCGAATTTTGTAACGTGCACAAGACGCTCATAAAAGTTGTACATCAATGCGAACAACAGCCGCAGTTCGTGCTCTGGCTGATTTTACCGATTTCCGAGGGCTTCAATATTTAATAGTTGCATCAAGGGTGCACCAACTGGAATAGCTTGAAGAACTGGATCTGCTTGAAGTATGAGGACTATTTTTCAATGTTTTAAGTTATTTATGACCTAAGGATAGCGATAAACTTATTTTTGCTTGAATATAGCTGATAGCTTATATATTATTAAAAATTGGTGTACAATTGGGAAAGTCTACATTTATTTTAACTTAAATAATACTTTAACAAGTATAAACTGAACAGAACAGTATAAATTAGAACCCTGCAAAGTTTGGTCATTAATGGGTGGATTTTTGAAGAGGTTTGAATTTAATGCAAAACAGAATGATATAAATTACGAGACTGCATAGAGACAACCAAGCTTATGACTCAATCATAAGAAGAAACCAATATGAAGCCTTAACGACACTAGGAATCTCTTTAAAACTAGTCAGATTAATTAAAGAAATAACCCATAACGTCGTTGGGGCTTCATATAAATATCAATAAAACCAGACTTCTACAACAGTTTCGGATATACACAGCAATATAGAACATAATAGATGGAATAGAACAAGTCTCAAAGTTCCGATATATTGGAGTAAACATAGAGGATGATAGTTTAAAGGATCCGGATCCGCAATAATGCATACCACTCCAGAATGCGAATATTCCGTTCAAATTTGGGCATATGGACTCCCAAAGCAATGAGTCAAAGTTAGGTCCAGTAATAGTAGACAACACCGACATATTAAAGTACATCAAGTAGTATACAAGGTATAAAAGTATACAAGGAGGCCCAACTACAACCAGTGTCTAAATTTGTAAAAATTCAAAAACTAAGATCAGCTTGATACATGGAAAGAATGAACGAAGACTGGATTACAAGAAGGGAATATATAACCTTTTCAGAGAACAGGAGGAAGATCAAGAAAGCGGTGGATGGACTCAGCCGAAGAAGATGCCAAATGTATATTAAGCATTGAACACTGGCAGGGTGCTGCACGCAATAGAGAATACTGAAGGAATAAGCTGAGAAAGACTAAGGCCCAAATTGGGGTGTTGCGTTCGCTATATATAGGGTCAACCTACCTGTGTGTGTGTGTGCCCAAATCGAGCTAGTTGTCAATTGCTAAAAATATTTTCCATATATTACTATAATATTTAAATATAACAGATGCTACCTGTTAAAATTTTAGTATGAATAAGCGCTGCAGGCGGTTTCATTATTGGCATGGCGTTTCTGATGCTCTTCAGAAGATGTTCCACGAAAAAGAAACAACTTCTACTACACCACAATTTACATGCAATAAAATTGGCTTCTCAATTTCCATCCCCGTTATGCATAATTTATCAACCGATGCTGATCACAAACATATGCATATAAAAAGAAACCGATCTCGCAAACTTTAGAGATAAAAATATTTTGTTTTTAACCATGTCAGAGATGTTAATATTAATGCAATACAATAAATACAATGGTCCCCTTTGGGACATTATTAGATGGGGGTCTCCGTTGAGATATTGTCCCTTTAAGACTCGTGTTGATGCGAAAGACGAAATCGGTGCCACTATATTTTATTCCATAACATTGCATCAGGTCGCGTAAATAGTATATAACGATACTAGGGCGAAACGGTAATTTTGAGCATCCTGTCGTTAGAGACATCCGCGTCCAGAGTACCGTCGGCAGTAAGTACACCAATAGCTGTTTACACACGAGTATCATTCGCTACTTTTTCGTATATTTTAGAAAATGTGTATTCGAAAGATTTCTTAATGCACACATCTTAATAAAAGGAATCGTGATGAGCGGTGTAAATCAAGAGTAACTTGGAACTGCAAAACTGAGCTAAAGACATTGGGGTGATGCAATAAACTCACAATACAGGGGAAGCCTGCACGCCAAGGCATTGTAGGCAACACCAAAGCGGACATGCTAGCCAAGAAGGCAGCAGAAACCGCCTTCCATGGTCCTGAACCAACCTGTGGATTATCAAGTTCCACAATGAAGAAATGGACCAAGAAATGGTATCGTGTTAGACACGGCCGAAAACAGGTCCCAAGAAATTATTAAGCTGAAAAAAGCAATATAAGGTTACTTGTTAGCCCACGCCCAGGTCATGCCGAGGTCTTATACCAGCTAGCCAATATTGGCAAAGGCGACCTCACAAGTTGCATATTATGTAAATCGGAGGTGGAGACGTACGAGCACCTACTCTGCACTTGTGCATCTCTAGCAACTAAAAGACTTTCTTTGCTAGACGGCGAGCAGCTAGGTCTTGCTGAATTCAAGGGGAAGTCGGCCAAGGAGATTCTAGCCTTCTCTTCGTTTAGCCTTATCTCCGTTATTGGCCCATAGTTTAGGTCCATACACTTGTGTGCCTGTTTGTTTCTTGATATTTTGTTGGTTTTGAATATAAAATATTGTGACTTGTGCGAATGGTATCTCTTTGTGTGCTTCAAATTAGGTTTTTTAAATACTTTAAGGAAAGGTTTTCGTTTTGTAGTGTATGTATTTCCAGTTAAGGTTTTGATTCTTATTGTAATGTTAGAGAAAGGTTTTTATGGCTCCCGACCTTGCAAAAATTCAGACAATTGCTAGTTTTCGAAAATACGCTTGTACTTCAATTAGTTATCTCTTGCACCCATCTTTGTATACCTAAGGTACCTTCTTAATGCAACGCGAGAATGATCAATACAGGATATACCCATCTTTAACACACTATAGACCATAGTTGGTCGTAGTTCTAGTGCCGTTGACCGCCCAGGATTAATTTTTATTAAATACTACCAATGTCTTCTTAATGTGTTAATCTAAATTATTGAAGGCGCGGGTCCATCTGGGCAGCTTAATTGTAGCGTCTCGGCTTACCACATAGGAGGACGGGGTTCGCGTCCCCGGGGTGGGCAGCCCACGGGTGTGTATTCATTTTTAATAAATTCACACAAATAATCACTTAGAAAATTCACACAATTAAAATTCACTCATTCAAAAATCACAATCAATAATCATTGAACAATCGCAACACGCATCTCACCAAATAATAACTAATACACAACAAGGGACCACTGACTGCATTCACACTACACTCCATATCAATATTCAATATCAACAGCAACAATAACAACAACAGCACATTACAATCACAATGATATGTAACAAAAATAAACAATAAAGGAAAATACAAGACCAAATACATTATTATTTTCATGGCGTGATGACCACAAAACAAAGTTTCTCTTTCTAATTATGGCAATTCGTGATTAACATCCTAAAAATTGCCTCCTGATAATTATTTGTTCACAGCCCAATTCTGATGATTTACATTTTTATTCGTATTGCCCATAATACCAGGATTACAAATAATGTGGCAAACAATTAAGTGTGGTAGTTGCTTCAAACTCTTGCAACACTTTTTCGTTTACTTACATAGAATTGTTATTAAAACGGATTAAACATATATAGCCTTTATTAGACTCAACAAATATATTTTTTATAATTATAATTATTTCTCAATAATTATACTATTTCTGGTGCTCATCGAGTAGACCAAAATATTCTAAATAGACTATATATACACTATGTATATATAGTCTATTTTTAGCACAAATAAATAAGTAGGTAATTGGTGTACCAAAATTACATATGTATCATAATACATAATAATAATTATCCAAATATATCTTATTGAATTAACTTTGGGACAATTTACAATTACTCTAATATCATTACTCTTATCACTTTTCATCGCAATATTATATAAAGTCTAACAAAACAGAATTACGGATTTCACGACACAAAGTAGCAACGAAACATTTATACAACCTAATTCAAATACACGCCAAATATAATCAAAGTTTACGCTTAACATAACACCAATGATCACATGGCAAGACGGAGCAAACAAAATACACACGTAATACAACAATTCTCGAGAATTTCAAACATTTCCGGGTGTACGGATGTAATTTTCAGAACGCCCCCTATATTTAAATAGCTTACTGCTGCGCATTTCAACATTATCTAGAATAATACCAAGTCGAATTTAACGACCATGTCGAGGAAAATTTAATCTTCTGGTGTGCTTTACTCCTTTTACTCACGTTACATCGAGCTTCATTTCGGGACGGCTCATCTTGGAAAAATAGCAGCGCCATCTTGTGGAGGATTAACGTAACAAAAACGCCTTTTCATTATGCGTGCTGCTCGCGTAAATAATTTGCATTCGACATGAGAACAGCGCCGCGAATACGTTATTTCCCCAGTGGCTCGGCTGACGTGTTTTTGGGGTGATGGGCGGCCGTTCGGAGGTGGCTGTGTAATATGCCACACGGCATACAGTGCTGCTGAGGAATCAAGATGAGTCGTCTTGTTTGCAGACGCTCAGCACGCGAACACTTTATCATCTTCATTATGTTATTTTATCGCCGTGTTACGCGTTTTCACAATAACGCATTTTGTCTGGGTTTATGCTGATCGTGGATTGTGAATTGCTCTTATTGTATAATTTGACCTGCATTGTTTTAGATGATGAGATATTTCGTAATTTTATTATTCTAGAAATTAGATTTCGTTTGTTTTCGTCTGTATATTCATACATTTATAATTAATTTCAATTATATTAAGAATGGTTTATGTGATTATGCTGAATTAGGTAATTGTATCCTATTTTATATATTAATCGCTATTAATTTATTTGCGCTAATATTCCTCAATCGTAAACACATTCAAACACATAGGAATTTATATTACTTGTTCATTACAAGAGTATATTTAATTTAAGACACAATGTGTAAAATATCTAAATTGGAATCCTTAATTCATTTTTCAATGCTTGTTTTGTAATATGCACATTATAGTAACAAGTTTGATTAAATAAGTGCCGCAGTGGTATGGTCTATGGCTACTGACCATGAGGTCCTGGGTTCGATTCTCGGTGGGGATGCATAGTAAAGTGGATTCTTCTTTTTATCAATAGTGTTAGACAGTAATATGACTAATTACATTGAATAAGAATTGAATAGAGCTAATGACTATGGTAGTCGATGCTCGGTAAACTCAAAAATAAAGCAGTACTGAGTTCCATAGCCGTGGCCGCGGCGTGCGTCGTGCTGTTGGCATCAGTGGTAAATGTTAACAGTAAACACACCTCTACCAAAAAACTAAATCCACTCATTATTATTATCACATACGATAATCGTAGAAAAAGTATAGTGTACAACTCGAATGGAATGCACATTATTCACTCTTATTACATGCAATGGGTAATACATGTTGTACAATTTAGTACAATATTACAACACGGCTTACAAGACAGTCACATTTTAGAACGGCTTATACTGAAATGAATAAATACAATTATGGTTTATTTCCCTTATTCCCTTTACTTATATAAGACAATGCGTAAACCTTCTTACAACGCGGGACTCCTATAGCGCGGTTTCCAGTCAACAACGTCTCATCAGTTCTTTCCGTGCACCCCAATGGATGGTTTTAACTTGATACGTATATATCAGCGTGGTATATAAAAATTCAAGCTGATCTCTAAGTCGTTTACGGCTCCTAAGGAGAGTGTTCCAATTGTCCAACACCAAATCGAATGAAACTTTTTGTACATGTAGTACATATATAGAAATAATTTGTGTTAACGGGATTTTATGCGGTTTTGAGGCAGTTGCCCAAAGAGAATTTTAAAAGTTTGGCCACAAATAAGTCATGGTATATATTTCTTTAACAGCACGCTTAGTCGTATCGATTTAAACGATTTAAGCGATGAGGAATTTGCACTAAACCATCACGATGTAAGAGAACTAGTATTCGGGGAAGAAACGTTAGATGAGGAAGAACTGATGGAATTAATGTTAAATTAATTAAATATTTAATTATTTTATTACATATTTTCATTATATTGTGTTTTTT
>WSZQ02076486.1:0-14654 GCA_019419845.2 Weissflogia rhopalogaster
CTCTCTATCTTTATATTTTTCTTTGTTCTCCTTTTCCTCCCTTTCTCTTTTCTTACTCTTCTCTCTTTCCCTCTCATATCTCTCTCACCTCTCTTCTATCTCTCTCTTTCTCTCTAATATTTCCTCTCTTTATCTCTCTTCATTTTTCTCTCCGTCTTTCGCCCTTTTTCTGCCTCTCTCATATCTCTCTAACGTCTGCCCTGTCTCTCCCTTTCTCTCCCTATTTCTCTCCTTCCCTCTTCTCTCTCCTTCTTTCTCTCCTTCTCGTTCCCTCTCTCATTCTGCCTCTTTCTCTTTCCCTTACAAAAAAGCATCACGTTATTATTGGTTCAACAGAATCAGATTACCGCTCTCTCATTGGCTAGTCAATAATGACTCCTCCCCTTTTTTTCAAATTACAAAAATCTCCCAAAAAAACTAACCCCATCTATCGACCCATCCAATCGACTAAAATTAATAATGTCTGCTTTGTCACAGCCACGCGTTCACGAGCTTAAAGTAAGCCAAACTTTGGACAATCACCCAAAGTCTCTATAACTATACATGAAAGGCAGTGGCAGACAACAGGACGCTGCCGATGCCGTCGTGATGGGTCGGTGGGTGTGTGATGGCACCGCCACCACCGGGTGCTCCGGGAATGAGAGCCCTCGGCACGGCTGGAATGGCATGCCGCGTGTGGCACGCGATAATCTGGCGATCGCTATGATGATGACGATGTTGTTGACTGGGCCAAGGGACGGAGGCCGGTTCGGTGTATCCCCATTTTGCATTCCGACCCAGTCCCTCCAGTCGCCCCACTGTGTAGAGTATAGTGCTAATAATACTGATACTAACCCCAAAATGGGTGTAACTACCACCGCGATGGCGGTGACGTTGCGTTGAGGTGGCACGTGCCTCTTCCCAACTCATACATACACAGCCACTCATCCAAATTCATTCATCTACACATATTATACATAGAGATAGTAGACGATACATGCATACTCGTATAGCGTACAGCGTTCATTCGCGTGGTGGTCCCCAAAATGGGTTTATTGAATATTAATTTCGGGCACCCGGTTGGTTTTGAAATTGGCCGAAACCCTATTGGAACTTCTACTTGTGATCTTCCAGCAATGTCACGTATTTGTATATTGCATAACCGGCAAAGACCATCGTTTTTGGGTTAGTGTCGACGATGTTAGCTTTTATCAAATTGTTATTTTTATTAGTGTCAAATATCATATTTTCATATGAAATTTCTCAAATGCAAGTTTTCAAAAATTATGTACTGTCGCGAATACGATAAAGTTCGGTCCACAGTGCAGTTCAGTTCAGTTCTTCACTCAGTCATCAGCATCAACGACGGCGAGCCCGACTCCAGCAGCCGCCACCAGCGATTTCGCCATCGACTTTGCCACCGGCCTTCGTCATCAGCGATTCCGACGTTTTCACTACCTGCCCCGACGACCAGCGCCAGTCGTTCACCTCCGCCTGTTGCCTCACAGGATCTCCATTATTTTCTATCTCCTTCATTGCTATATCTTTTGTTGCATATATTGTGGCATACTAAAATCCCACACTACAATAGTATAATTACTTGATGCACCCGTTTTGAAGGACCTAATTTTTCGTTTTTTAAAAAGGCAATTCTTATTTCTAAATTCAACTGAACAATTTAAATTCTAATTCCTAAATTCTAATTCAACTGAACAATTTATATTACTTAGACATATTATGACAGGCATGATTCAAGACTGGAATATTACTAAAATTCTCAGACCACAATGACACTTCATATTTCGTCCAAGTCAGTCCTTTTTCCCTTCTCTCTCTCTTTCTCTCTCATTCTCTTCCCATCGCCCATCCAGAACAACTACCAACATGCACTAAATCAAATTGCCATGATTTACACTGTCGCATTGTGGTTTTCATAACTTGTTTTACGCGACCGAAATCTTCTCTCCAACCAGCGTCGCTTCGCTGCGGTTCTTATCAAATTTATGTTGATTGCAGCCGAAAGACACCCCCTCCCCCTCCACCCACAGACAGGCCATTACATGCACTCGCAATGTGTATAGTAAGTAAGTCCAGCCAAAATGCAACATAGTTAGAATTATTCGCCGGCTACCGAAAAGCGGCGGGAATTATTACAAAACGCTGGAAAATTGCGCGCATAACTTCCAATCCTCCACAACGTTTATTCGCTTTCGAAATAATTTTCAGTTAGACACAAATTGGATTTTTGCCATTTTTAGTAAAGGAAGTATTAGAGACACGTGGTAGGGAAGTGTAAGGGACGCGGGGTGCGTTCGACATGCACGGCTGTTCATTAGATCAGCGTCTTTCGCGTTCGGAGAGTGGTGGTAATAAACGGGTGTAAATTTTCTCGCGCTGTGATGAGGTTAAGGTGAGGGAAGAAACGACTGGAAACCGTAGGTGAATAGAGGAGGAAGTGGGACGGAAAGGGAAAGAAGGGGATGGAAGAGAGTAGAGATAGAAGGAAGAGGAGAGGAGACAGAGCAGAGGAAAGGAGATGAGGGCGATGGACTTGAGGAGATTACACAGCGGGATGTCGAATTGGACCGGAAGAGATTCGCTTCGCAAAGCACAGCAGAACATCTTCCTTTCTCGTGTGATGCTGCGCTTAATAACAATCACGTTATCTGGAAATAACTTGTTTAATACTATGTAACCTAATTTTTATGATACTTTTATATTTCAGTGTAATTTGACTTTCGTAATATCTGTTTAAAGAGAATTTAAAGCGTATGACAGAACTTATGTTTATTGCAGGCATAAAAATTATAACTTGTCTCACGATCTCTATTTTGTAATATAGTGGTCACCGTTTGGAATTCTTGACAACCGGGGCAACTATTTGTGGGGTAGTTTATATCACAAAAGAAGAGATAATGTGAAAATTCAGACATAGGCGTTTGGCTGGCGCTGGTCGTCTGGGCAGATCGTGATTGGATGACGGACTCGCAGGTGGAGACTGCCGGTGATGGAGTCGGTGATAGACTCGGTGACGGTCTCGGTGACGTACTCTCGGTGACGGATTAGCTGATGACGGCGAACTCGCTGTTGGCGGCTGTTAATGTCGGACTCGTAGGTGACGCCGGACTGACTACTGAAGATGGACTCGCTACTAAAGACTGCCGATGACGGTCGACTACATACCCCAAGGAGGGCATCATAGATGGAGGTGATGGCGCGATCATTTCTTTGTTCGTCACCGCTGAAACACGAGAGTCACGATATTGCGATGACGATTTCGATACCTCAGCAATTGGGATGTTTATATCTGGATGATTAGGATGTTTATGCTAGTATTTCAGCGGATATTGATATTTATTTGTTTTTCAGAAACCACGGTTAGTGACCGCCATAAAATTGTGAATTAATTATCCCTTTGAGTATAGGAGTAAATAGGACTAATTGTAAGAGAAGATATAAAACACCAAAACATTGTTATAAATGAGAAAATGTAATTTCTCTAATTATATCGATCAAGGCAGAAAGATCGGATAATCGAAAGCCGGAAAATATATATAAAATAATAATAATACCCCCACCTAGTCAGCATATTTGGTAGTGCTTCGATCTGCCACTCAGGCGGACGGGGTTCGAGTCGCCGGGGTAGGCACTCCAGAAGTGTGAATTTATTATTAAAAATAAATTCACACTAAATTTAATCTATTAATTCACAAGAATTACAAATTCATACACTCTTAATTCACATTATTAATCAACACCAAGAAAAATACTACAATCAACAATCACATTGCGCAACCAGCAAAAAACAAACTGACAACTTCAATTCACATCAATCGTACTCAACATGAACAACAAAAACAATAAAAACAATATCAAAAAATAACAATAATAAATATCAATAACTTATATGTGTCGAGAACCGATGGATACGATGACGCATGTTTGCAAGGAACAAAAAGCAAAACGGTTGAAATCGGTTAGAAATCGTTGAGAGGCGGATGCAGGTGTTACTGGTCAGCCGTTACTGATGGTTGGCGCGTATCAACGGCGGTTGCTGACGGCGGCCCTTCAGGAAGGCGTCGAGAGGCAAGGGGTGCGCCAATCTTGTATAAAAGCATCGTGTTCCAAATAAAGAGAGTTCCGTTCGAGACTTGGGTGAGTGTGTTTGATTTCTTATGAACCCCTAATTCCCTCCCAGTAGACGACGGGTAGTCGTCCGCCAGCAGTCCAACGAAAATAGTCTGATAGTCTTTGGCTCACAATCAACAGTACAGCGTCGCAACATTGTGGTGTTCGTGACTGAAAGCGTCGCGGCGCTTGCTGACGGCGGCCTTTCAGGAAGGCGTCGAAAGGCAAGGGGTGCACCAGTCTTGCATAAAAGCATCGTGTTCCAAATAAAGAGAGTTCCGTCCAAGACTTGGATGAGTGTCTTTGATTTTTTGTGATCCCCTGATTCCCTCACAGTAGACGACGGGTAGTCGTCCGCCAGCAGCCGAACAAAAATAGTCTGATAGTCTTTGGCTCACAATCAATAGTATGGCGTCGCAGCATTGTGGTGTTCGCGACTGAAAACGCAAAATGTTCACGACAATATGCACAAACCCAAATAAACATATGTATCGTCGATGGCCAGGTCTCCGTACGCAATACAAAATTATAATAATATACATTTTTCTATTCCTAACTAAATGGTTTAAAATGGTTCTCTATTCATACTGTATTCTCTTCGCAATTAAACTCTGTCATCCTAATAGTTTGAATTCCTCGTTTTTTCGGACATTATTTGGTTTGTCGCAGCCATACGCAATTTATAACATTGTCAAAAAGTATTCATTCAGTTCCCTAGCCACCCGAACGCCAACCCAATGATGGTGAATGTTCGTGTATAAAGCATTAAACATACACGCAGAAACGTGGAATGCCTGTTCATTTATGTCGGCATTTTTTCTTCGTTTGTATGTATGTATCTATATATGCATGTACATATGTATGTTTATGTGTATGTGTTCATGTGATTGTTGTTGTTTCTGCTGTTGTTTCCATCTTGTTTTTGTTCTATCTACGCTTCTACCACTGGATGTATCCAATGCTTTTCAATGACGCGTATTTGCGCATAATTTTTCCGTCGCTCTGAGGTTTTTCATATTTCGCGCCGCGTTGGACTGTTTTTTTTTTCGAGTACTCCACATCCCCCCTTGACCCATGAAGTACCCAAGGGGTGGCCAGGCCGTGGTCAGTACTCTTTCCGAGCAGGCAACCAGACAGGATGCGGAAAATGAGGAAAGTACGCCACGAGAGCGGAAACTGGGTGAGGGAAAGAGTGGCAGGGCGTGAAATTAATGCAAACGTCATAAATTAGTCGAAGGGCCGTTTGCCATTGTCCACGCGCGCATGCAGGCCGCCATAATGTAATGTTTGTTCGGACGTGCTATATAACTGCAATACATACACACACATACACACACGCGCGGCGCGGCACGGTCCGGGATGGGATAGAGCGTATCATCGCAGTCCTGCTGCTGCTGCTGGACCGTTCATTGCGTATCATCATAGAGTTTCGGAGCTTTGGGACAGCTCGGGTCATTTTGGTGCATTTTTCATGCGTGCTCATGAGTCACAAATTTGCAAATATCATTTTTTAGCATACCATTCTTGATTCATTTATTCTCTTTTTGTCATTTATTTATATACCCCAACCATTTTTTCAAAACAAAATTTTTGATTTTCTGATTTTTGAGTTTCTTGATAATATTTAAAAAGGTTATATTTTCTTTGTTAATTTCGCTTTAGACCGAATTTAAGTATTTAAGTTACTTTTGTTATAATGTCCAATAATATTGGGACGTTAAAGGTCGATAGCCAATAAAAATATTTATTATTATTGAGACGTTTATAGTAACGCCATCTATTTTTGGATATGAAAACTTAATGCACTATTTACAAATAGCCGAAATCCCAGTAACTAACTTATCATATCGCGAGTTATACGTATCTGGTTTTCAGGGTGGCCTTTTGGAGGTTTTAATTTCTTCTTCAGAAACTTTTATTCTTTGAAAATCAAATCAAGACTTTATTCTTCATTCTTAAAGCAGACGTTTTACAATACCTTTATAATACTCTCTTCAAGAGTTAAATTCCGGTTCATAACTATCTGACATTTTCTAAGATTTTTCAATACTGATGATTTAAACTTAAAAACAACTAAACTCAAGAACTCAAAAACATATTTTTAGGAGAAAGGAAATGCCCGACTAACATACGCAAACAAATGATTTAAAACAATGTCGGTAGGCAACCAGTATTAAATGTTAGTGTAATGTGGGTTGCCTACATCACGACTCAGTAAGTTTATACATATGGCTATATAACCAGCAGCCTTGAATCATTCTGAAATCTCTTTCAAACCTGTTATTTATTGTGCCCAAGAGTTTAGATGTTCGTAACAGCGCCATCTATGTTTAAGTGTTCGAACGTAAACATTTTAGGAACATCAGACGAAACACTACGCAGCTATTTCTCTACAGACTTGAAACATAATTTATACACATATTCACCTAGACCTAATGAATTTAGATATTCATGGCCGTGCCATCTGTGCTTCAATATTCCAACTTAAAACCACTGTTCCCAATGCATAAGAAACATTTCTTATACACACCTTTTTACTAAATCATTTTAGATGTTCGCAGCAGCGCCATCTATGTTTCAGTGTTCTAACTTAAGCATTTTTAGAAGCATCAAACTTGAAGGTTATAGTCGCTTTGAAAAATGAAATTATATGCAGACTTGCATTGCGGGAGAAGAAACTGATTGATTCAATCGGCATGTGCATATAGTCGGTTTTTAATGTCTTTTTAAATCAAGTATGAAACTGTTTATTAATATTCCAAAACTCGTCGCTGGTCGGAAACATCGAATATAGCCGATTACTTACTAGCGCCATCTAACAAATTGGATTGAACTAAACAATTTTGTTTCAAGGTCACTAATATAACATGTGCTTCTCTATCTGTTGTTTTCTCTGCTTGTAACTTTACGTAAATTCAAATTGAACTAAAGCTAATGAGTTTAGAAATTCACAGTCGTGCCATCTATGCTTCAATATTCAAACTTGACACCACTGTTCCCAATGCATAAGAAACATTACTAAGGTGTATATAAGTAATGTTTCTTCTACTGGTGTATTTGTAGTCTTTCGCAGCAGCGCCATCTGTGTTTCAATGTTTGAGCTTAAAATACTTTTATATTCCCTTAGATATATTATGGATATAGTTAATTTGGTATGGTAAAGTGGGATAAGACAGATTTTAAAATAAAAGAAACGGAAAAATGTTTCTAACCTAATTTTAACCATCCGTAATTGTAATAAAACAATGTATGCATGTCCTCTCGGGGATTTCCTGTATAATAAATGCAATAGACGCAATGCAATGAATTAAAAACCAGTATTTTTTGCAAATGTGTATTGTTTTTTTTTTTCAGCAACCGAAACGCACGCACCGTGTGCAAACTACAAATATTTAATAAAATTCATAAAAACACATTCGCACTCTCACACGCGTACACCCACATATACATACATACATTCATACATACATTCATACATACATACATCCATACATCAATCCATACATACATACATGCATACATACATGCATACATACATACATACATGCATATACACATACATACATGAATACAGTGGGAGAGATATCCGACTAAATCGTGCGGATATAGAAATAAATTTGCACGGCTGGGTGTTTTTTTTTTGCCAGCGAGTGCGACATGCGGTGGAAAATGTGAAAAATGCGGACGCTTTTCACCTGTTTCACGGCCTGCTGCGCCGGCGTCAATAATATTTACAGATTTGACGCCGATGGTAGTAACAAACACAGTTATTGTGCTCCAAATTTTTTTGCAAACGTCCTGGTCTCATTTTCATATACTATCTGCAATTCGCAATTTGAAAAAAAAACGCAATTTAGCGATATTTTAATTTCAAATATTTGCACCTCGTTCCATTCCATTTTTGTTTCGGCAGTTTTGTTTCGTCAAAAACTTGGAAAACCATAAAAATTATAAATGTAATACTCTATTTATATATATGTGTGTGTGTGTGTGTATATATGGAATTTCTATGTATGAATAGATATGTGTATGTAGGTATGATTCTGTGTATGAATGTGTATATGTATGAATGATTGTGAATGGATTTGTATGAGTTAGGTAGGGTAAAAGGTAGAGATAGAAGTTTTTCCGGAAGGAAGCAAGAAAAGAATGCGCACGTAGTTGGAGCAAATCGATTGTAGAGGCCGCCTGGAGTCGGGAATACTCTTTTCACGACGCCGCGAGGAAGCGCGGTTGAGGAGAGAGTTTCCACGGATGTACATTTTCATCGCGGACCACTGATAACGTCAGTGTGTATGGCTAGATTACACATTTGTTCATTCCATTATTGTATTATTGTATTGTGCTGCGAAATAAACATTGTTTTACCAACTGTTTTGTCAAAAGCTGTTTTTCCATTTTCCAGTATCATTTTACGCTTTGCCATTTTGCGTTTTACATTGACAAAGGTGATATTGTAGAGAAAAACGGATAAAACTGTCAACACTCTCTGAACTGCCAAAACTCTAAAATGAATAAATGAATGTGTACAAATTTCATATGAATAGATATATTCGAGTTAATAACGTTAAATTTGTTAATATTTGATGATATGTTGAACTTTTTTGTGTTAAAATTTAAAGAAATTGAGATGTAGTGTGTATTGAGCTGCCTAGATTTTGATATTGGTGTATATAGAGTTGCATATATCACATATATTGTTATATATTGAGTGGCACACTGTGATATAAGACTTTTAAGATATTTATTGTAAATTGAATAAAACTCGTCACTAAATATTTGTTAGTAACTTTTCTTGGAAATTATGCTGCAAAGAGTAATTTTATATTTATAAACTCACATTAATAGATCTGTTTTAATATTATTAATCATTTTTCAGTTTTCATTTGTCGGTTTAATAATAATGATTACTATGATATTTAACAATATGCCGCATTTTGTTAATTAAAAGTACTAGAAATAGGGATAATCATGGTATTAAGTTGCCTAGATTATCTCGTACGTCGGTGTATATAGAGTGGCCTATAACATATATGAGAATAATTTATTTTTTTTATTCAGTTGTCTTCAGCGATATTAGGTTTTTTGTGTAAATAAATAATAATATTATATTTGGTCCGTAGACCTGGGGCCATCGAGCACACTGCTCCTCCAAAATTTAAAAAATACAAAAACAGGATGTTGAAATGTGTGTTGGGTTACATATATTAGGTTGGAACACGTCAGTATATGTAGAGATCATGTTTGTCTACATTTCTCGTACGTCGGATTGAATCTAATTATTGATTTGTTAAATAATTATAGAATTACTGGTTTTACAATAAAAAAATAATAATAAAAATACAAAAACTTTCTGAAAATGACTGAATAAATGTATATCTATAAACACATTCGATATCTATTATTTAACAACTACACAAGGCAATTATAAATAGATTATTTTCAAGTTAATAATATTGATTGTTATAATATTTGATTGCGCGCAGCGTTTTTTTATTAAACCTTATAGCAACGGGGGTTTTAATCAACTCGTTTCAATATTAATCCATTCTCAACGTTTTTATTTGCCCCAAAATTAAATGGAAAGTGCATAAAACTATGCAGATTTTATGTACAAACACAAAACGGCGCGATATTTGCGCACAATTTCCAACATCGCGGTTGAAAACGGCTAAACACACGGCTAAAAATGCAAATATGACAGGCGCACAATAGCCGATTATTGAATTACAGCGCTGCTTACAACAGCCGCGGCCGGAAAACAACGCGTATTTTAATCCCACTCTACACCTAACCCCTCCTTTTCCCACCGTTTATGCCCACCCTAGTGCAGCACTGACAATGAGTTGCAATCGGAAATTAAATAAAATACATCGAAAGCGTTGGCCCAATGACGCAAATTACACAATTCGCGAAATAGCAGCTTGCCAGCATGAGCCATTGCTTAAACGTCAGCAAATACCCATATAAGTTGCAATTGATGACGTCTGTGCCTGTGTACCGTTGGTGGCCTATTTTTGTGAACTAATAGTTTGCATTTATTTAAGGTTATGAACGTCCGAATAATACACGCCGTATAATAATATTCGATATATGCGGATAATATACGACAGTAGGATGAGAGATAGAGAGAAAGACACAGAGAGAGAGAGAGAGAGAGAGAGGGAGAAACAACAAAAACGGGTGAGTTATTTATTATTTTATTCTTTCATTGTATTCGTTTTTGTTGCGTAGAGGGATAGTCTCACACCGAATGCATAATGTTATATAACATATTATGCAATCCACTAAATGATAATGGAATGAGAAAAACAGGATAGGATGCAAAAGGATGGAAAGTGGAAACGGTTGGGAAACTCTGAGGAAACACCTTAAGAAAAACAACGTCCTTATCAAGCACAGGGAGGGTTCAAAATAAAGCGACGCATTAACGCGCCGACGATATGAATGATAATTGCAATGATAATAATGATCATCGCCGTTAGACACTAGGCACCCTTCCGTGTTGTTCTTATTATGATATTAGACGGTATACGAGGGACGCTGCCGGAAGGCAGGACTAATGATAATGTCATCAAGTCAGGGCGTCAAGCTGTTTTCGTATGACAAACATTACGAGAAACGACATGAAATCTTTTTCTCGAAACAACTAGAATTATTGCTTTCAATGATGTATACGTATTTCTAATCCTTTTACTAATAACTTATTTTTCTAATATCTTATATGAATATTGAGTTGCCTATCATACACAATATGTATAGTAGATTATATTAAGTTGCGCATATATGTAATCTTGCGTATATTGAGTAGGCTATAGTAGAATTACATGGTTTAGACTAAAGATTTGAAATTCTCTTTTAATATTGGTCTCTGACTGTCGTCTAAGGTGTGAATACGTGGTTAAATACAAAACAATGAAATAAAATAATTGGCTCAATTGTATACTTCAACGAGTATGTTGGGTTGCTTACAATTACTATACACATAAATCTATAAAACAAATATTATTGGGCTTGTATAAGAAGTGAACTACGTTATCTGCTTTTAGGTTACATAATTCTCCACCAAACAGGTGAAGCACTTTATTTTATTAGTGTGGCTGTGTGTTGGGTTGCCTAGATTAAAATGTCATATAAGTAGTAAATTCTTACTACTAAAAGCAGAATCTATCTAATTGCAATTAAAGACCGTAGGACTATTTCGTGTAAAACGTGTGTGTATACCCATTTGCCTATATAAAAACAAAAATGCATATGAACAAAGGTTGAGGTAGCTTCGGCAAACGTACATTAGGTTGTACAAATCTCTCCAAAAAATGTTTTTCGGTTACATATCTTGTATTTTATGTTGCCATGGTTATGTTAAATAAAGCTGTTGAAGCTGTTATTTTTGATGCCGTAGGTGCATTTTGAGTTGCCTAGATTAAATGTTTGCTTACAATTAATCGAGGATAAAGTCTAAAGCTTTTATTTATTTATGTATTTACTTATTTATACCTTCAATTGTAAGTACTACAATTATAAACAATTGAAGCTATTTGACATACGGGTGTCTAATGGGTTGCCTTCGATTTTTGAAAGAAAGGTTGTAAACGACTATTGTAACCTCTCTTTCCCATGTCGTGGATAATAAAGTGAAGAGAATTGCCTACGGTGACTGTAAGTTGTACTGGAAAAATCTCACCAAGCCATTCTTAACGTATTCCGTTTATTCCGTTTAAGCTTCTTGTAGGTTAGATTGCGAATGGGCAAAAATGGGTATTTTCAGCAACACAAACCACATTTTTGATACATCTCATACAGTTTCTATCGATGAGAGTAGATATATCTCAAATTATGTCTATACTAGCTACAAATTGAATAATTTAAATTGACTCTTCGTTTTTGTCAATGACGCATGAGTATATTGGCTTGCCTAATTTCACCTGTTTCGGTGCTTTTATAATTTAAAAACAATAACTTCTATTTGTAAGGTTGTTGTATATAAAGTTGCCTACATTCTAACTTCGGTATGAAAGTGACCTCCTGTTGCCAGGACGCGTGCACCGCGACTGAAGAAAGGCCGAGTACACCGCCGCCCAATATATGCGGTTCGCTCACTCGGCGCTGCAACAATTCCTCGCCGCCGCCACCGCTGCCACCACCGCCACTCTTAACGTTGGTAGTGGGAGGGATGATTTGAACAAAGACTCGCTTCTCGCCGTTGTATGTTTCACTGTGAGCAACGTACACGACTGTATGCAACCATATATACACATTCATAGACATACATACACAAACACATACGTACATATACACATATGCATACATTCATATATACATACATACATACACAAAAACATGCATGCACACAGTCTACGTGTTAGGAGGCCTCTGTGTGTGAAGAGTAGGGAGAGCGCGTGCGAGTGTCGGGGAGCGGGGTGGCCGTTTTGGGAGGGTGGTTGACGCCGGGTTGGGGTATGCGCGGCAGCGGCGGCGGCAGCGGCGGTGGAATGGCATGATATGATTATGATCCCTACACCGCTCTCTCCCCGCTCATCAGCCTGTCGCTGTGGAAACGCGCAGCATCCCGTCTTCCTCCTCGCTCCTCTCTCCACCCGCTCGGCTGCCTCTCCACCACCGCCTCTTCAGCCCACCTTCAACCCACCCGATATAAAAGCCACGGCCACCACCGCCAACCATCGCATTCGACGTCGTCCGCTCTCGCCGTCGGTGCGTCGTGTTCGTCGCGTGGCCACCACCGCCGCCTCCGACTACAGAACACGTTAGTCACCGCGAATGAGACTGCTCACTTCCGGTGATATCAGTGTGCGCCCACATTTCTACTAAAAAAGACGGTTTAATAATTCTCCGGGAAAAAAGTGCGACGCTTTTTTAAAGTCTTTTAAAAATTTTAGAAGCTTTTAAATCAATAAACAACAAGACCACCAATTTAACCTTATATTCTAAAATCAAAAATAAACTTTAAACAATTGACAAAGGTGTTTAAACGAAACCAAAAGTGCTTCTATCAACGTATCTTACGATGTAACAACTTTTTAGACGGTTTCACATTAATTCAGACTATTGGCAAAATCTGCTGTTGTTGCATAAATCATAAAATTGAATAATAAAATAATATTATTCGCGTTTCAAAAGCGACGAATATCCGACAGTTTCTTCCCTTATTGCGAACATATTGCGAAGCAGACGTAACCAGACGGTTAAGCCGTTTTACTTCATGCCGAAGAAGATTATAAAATATACAAGTTGGCGGCGGCGCATTGAAGAAAAAAAGAAGGGCGAAAAGATGAAATTCCTCGTCGTATGAATAAATAAGATCGCCGTTGCCCGCCACTGCTACGACTACTGCCGTTTCTGCCGCCGCCACGATGACGACGACTAGCCATTTGCCAACACCAACTACAACCAACCACCTCCACATCGCCATCGTCATGGTTTCGACCGAGGTAAGTTCGTGCTTCATATGCACATCGGTTTTTACCCCATCTATGCTCTCGACTCGCTCTTTTATCGCGCAATTCGTACATTCGTATTTCCATCGTGCTCGCCTAATACACTCTCCAACTGCAAACGGAGTGAAAACATATTTTTATTTCCATCTCATTTATTCAATTCTAGTTTGTATTCGCCAGTCTCGTTTCTCTATTCTTCTAACACGTCGCGTCAAGCCTTAAATCTGATTATTAATTGTGAATTTTCCTTTTCTGAGGGCAGAAAAAGGAGAATACATATTGTTAATTATTAAAAATGAATAATGTATTAGTTTTATGAAATGTTTTGCCAAAGTTTCGTTAAGAATCGAGGAAAGAAGCGTTGAAAAATGAAGGATTGTTGAGGAAAAGTATGGATAGAGTAGGAATTTGAAGGATACAGTAGGAAAATGAAAGAAAACGAAAGAAAAACGAGAAATATTTAATAAGTTATGGGAAAATTTATTATTTCGGTTTTCTTTTAAAAGAAATCTATTTTAAAAAGGATTTCAAACATTTTTGTTAACTTTCCTCCTTTCTCTTTAAGAAAAACAAATAGAACTTTTATAGTGGAAGCAGGAAAATTGCAAGTTTTATCATTTTTTTATTTCCTTCATGAGAACTAAATTCGGTTGCCTACACTTTTCATAAAAAGTCCTCGCGTACATCTATGTAAATTTAGTTGCATACAGTTAAAAAAAATATTAAATTCGTTCAAAAGCAATCTATTTTCAAAGATTTTCAAACCTTTCTGTAAGATTTCCTACTTTCTCTTCAAGAAACAAATAAAAAATTGTAGTGGCAGAAAGAAAGTTGTTTTATCACTTTTTTAAACAACTAAAGCGATAATGAAATTGCAGCCGCAAGTTGGGTTGCCTATAATACGCATATTTAAGTTATTATAACCTCAATTGTCAACACCTAAATATCCTTCATGTGAGCTGAATTCGGTTGCCTACACTTTCCATAAAAAGTCATCGCGTACATCTATGTAAGGTTAGTTGCATACAGTTAAAAAAATACATTAAATTCGTTCAAAAGCAATCTATTTTCAAAGAATTTCAAACCTTTCTG
>WSZQ02076497.1:0-16273 GCA_019419845.2 Weissflogia rhopalogaster
AGGCGATAGACCACCCAATGAGGTCTATCCTAATGCAAAAGAACGGCCCTGTTGTGCTACTACCTACTCAGACAAACGTTTCTTCCTCTCAAGTCCAGGCTTTCCCCATAGCCCCAATACAGCATCCCAATGTAGTTTTACAATTTACCGAGCCTCCCCAAAAGTCTGCAGACTTCGTATTCAGATGCACTACTTCTGGGTAGGTGAGCAAGACTCAACCTGCTCCCGAGGATACCTCCAAATCGATGGTAAACTAGTCTGTGGCTGCCACACCGGCTTAAAAATCGTCTCCCCTTTTGATAGTAACCAAGGGAACACCAAAGTATTCAGATACTTGAACATAGGTGCAAATTTCGATGGTCATGCTTTCAGCGGTTTTGTCCTGGAGGTCATCCAAGATGAATGTCCTAAGCGTTACTCTCCTGACCAGACTGAACCTGACGATACTCGTCAAACGGAAATACTACCCAGGTTCAATTTCTATAATGACCAATTCAATAGGGTGGCCTTTCCGAATTTAACCCACGAGGAGTTGTCGTCGGTCCTCTTGAATGCCAACACGGAAGTGTTTGAACCTATAGACTTAGGTTTCCGACCACGTGTGGTAAAACATGTTTACTACTTTGAGAGTCCCGACTATACGTATGACGTGAGTTATTCTTATAATAAACCTCGCGAAGTCGAAGAGACGAATTACTTGGAGACGGTGGATTTGAATGCTTTGTATCCCAGTGGGACGGATTTGAATAAGTGCACGATGTGGAATAGTAACGAGTGGAAGTTGTTGTGTAAAGATGTTGCATGGCAAAGAATGCCGAAATGTACGGATATTTCGACGAAATATATTCCTCAACAGCAGGATTCTGGGTGTAAGGAGTATAGTTTCCTGAAGGGTTATTTTCAAAGTCCGGGATATCCTTATTATTATCCCAAGAATTTAAATTGTTGTTATCGGTAAGTTTTATTAAATTTATTTAACATTTTTATCAAACATTTTGCGAAAGTCAATATTTTGTAGTCTAATTTAACATATGATACTAACCCTGTTTTATAGTGCCTTTTTTTGCTTAGGTTTACACAATTCTGAAATGTTACCTATGCCTAGCTTAAGACGTTGAGGTCGGCGCATGAAATGCGTGCCTGCTGCATCGTGCGGCGGTTTCTTATGCCAATCTGCCCCTCCGTTTTTCAAGCGTGCGCCCCTGGCTATTTAGACTAGCCAATTCAAATTTCTAGTTCAAATTTCAACGAATGAAAAAGGTGGGGCAATTCGAGTGCCATTCGATTTTTCTAACTAAGCAGGACAATAGCACTCAAAAAGGCCATATTCCCTTTGTTGTGATAAGTACCAGCGGCAATATAACATCGTAAAATTTTCGAAATATTAAGTTCTTGCACAGGGTGACCCAAACCTAAACTAAAATATTCCGAAAGAAAGAGCACTGCATAAATTAAGCACCTGAAGCGCAGAAGCGACGCATGCGATGGTGTATAGTGGATTATCAGCCTAAAGCAGGCTACTACATAATTTGTGGTGCAACTTTTGTTCGGATTGATACTATATACTTGACAAACAGCACAAATAAGCAACAATCAATGATTACAATTGAAATAAAACAATAATATATCCATACATATTTATTAGCTTATCAAACCATTTTCTCAATTTTTAGAATACAATTAGGGTGTTTGAACTTTCTTTCAAACGACGACGGATTCCATCTGAAACAAAGATAGTCATGAAATTTAAGTTTATTCTTGGTACAATTAAGCTGTTTGTATTTTCCCATCGTAAAATTTGTAATGACCAATTCTTGGTGATCGACTGCTAATGGTTAATACCTAGTTCTTTTTGAGAGACACGTCCCATAACGATCGCCAACCAAAAACAGGTATCAGGAAAAAAGGCCTAAATGAATGTACATTTAAACTTTCGGCTACATTCATAAGTTTATGGATTCATTATTACCATTTGATATACCGTCAACACGCCTTCATGTCGACCGACCTTGGCGCGAGTACATGCGCGCGAATACGGCTAATGCTGCTGTTAAAGCAATATATACCAAACTTTTTACCAAAATTTTTATTTTGGGCAAACTGCTGAAAACGGTGTAAAATAAATTTCCTGCATTCATGGGTCTTTTTCTTTCATGGTGTCTACTTCAATATTTGTTTTATGGCGTTGTTTCCGTGTTTTATAGATATCAAATAAGTTTGATTCTAATGTTCCTAGATTTTACAAACAACGAGGATATTGTAAAATCCGTTTAATTATATTGGATTTCCAAGTGGAAGACAGCTATGACTGCCGGAAGGATTACCTATTACTAAATAACAATTTTCGGTACTGCGGGCAGAGTTTGGCGAACACTTTCAGTACGTATTTCCAATAACATCACTGTATTAATTAGTGTTTAATTATACCTATATAAATTGGGCCAATTTACTTCCCAATACTTACTAATACAGATTTAATTACAAGGTCTTAACCTAAATTCTTTGAATCTCTAAAAAAACTGTTTAATAACTTCCAATAAAACTAGTAAAACTATGACTTTTTCATACTTGCAATCGTATATTTTTGTTTATTAATGTTCATTAATATTTCCAGCGTTATTTGATATGAGTGGAAAATCGTACGAGCAAATCAATTTCGTTACTAACGAATACATCGGTGGTCGCGGTTTCCGCGGCATTTATGAGCAAATACCCTGCTCGGATTTCCCGCATACAAGAACACCGCCTTCGGTGCCGCCGCCAACACCACCCCCACCTCCACCGTCGATGAAACGACCAAATACTCCATGCCTGCGTCAAATCAAGGATGATTATTTCACAATCGACATTTACGACTACGGGAAGGATATGTGTAACTTTGATGTTTACAAGTCACATCCGGTGAGTTAAACATTTATTTAAGTTAACATTCTTGTTGTTAGTAAAAGATTTAGCTGCAGTCATGATGATGCATTAGGTACAACTCTGTTGGTTTAATTTTTATATCGTTTTTATATGGTTTGTGGCTCATCCAATCTTTGTAAATTGAAATTTTTGACACTGCTTGGTAGGAATATCAACTTTTCACGAAGTATCGATACTTTTTGTTATCGATACTTTTGAAACTTCGATACTTTCGATACCCAAGTATCGAAGAAAAGTATCGATACTTATTGGAATCGAAAATACACGTTGGCGCCATCTGTTAATGTATGTTCAAATTATCTTTTTCTCGTTAGTTATATTGCAGTATATTATCATCCCAATGTTTCTGATGTTACGTCAAGACGCTAAATAGGCGCAAACGTATTTTAAATGCATACGTTTGTTTATTTAAAAATGTCCGTTTTGTGATCCAATTTCTCTGCTTTTTTTTTATAAATATTGAAAACTAGTGGAAAATTCCCTTCCGTAATGTCCGTTAATGTTATGTGAATATAGTAATGAAATAATGAATAATGATTGAATTTCCATATTTTCAAATTAACCGACGTAGCAGCGGGGACGATTCTGTCGCTCAGAGTACGATTACCATCATAATTGGGGGTTGTGATCAACAGATGACCTCAGTGTAGGGGCATGTTAAAATTAGTCGAAAATGACTAATTCGATACTATCGATAAGTATTGAAAATTAAAGTATCGATAAAAGTCGATAAGTATCGACACGTGGTATCGATACTTAACAATACCGATACTTTTTTTGACATCCTTACTGCTTGGGACAAAATGTGTGGTTCTTTCAACAGAAACTTTGCAAATTAAATTTTTGCTCCTTCAACGGCAAATGTTGAAATGTAATTTCTGTCTTCAGTACCTGATGATGGCGAAAGCCGAAATGTACATTGTCAAAAAATAACTTATATTTGTAGAACTGTGAAAAAAGTGCTTTAGTCATCAAAAATCTATTTTATTCTATTTTAAGCTATATTCACCAAAATAAATCTTTCTACAATAATAAAAAGCAATCATTAATTTCATAACAAATTTTAAAACTCTGATTCACACATTTAAGATTCGCAACACGATTTTTAACAACTATTTTAATATAAATGTGTTTCCCTTGAATTTTACTAATTGTTTTATATCCACCAAAATAAACTACGAGCAGAACATCTGTCGATTGGAAATCACGTTCGTCACGTTTGAATTTCCGTGCGATGTGGAATATTTGGAAATCAACGGTCGAAAATATTGTGGAAACTTGTCGGGAGAAATGGGTACGTTTAATTAGCGCGGCATTATGTACTGCAAATGCAACATTTCTACCTTTCGTAAATATTCATATCAATAGCGCACTCAATGAAGCAACATCTATTATTCATTTCCAGTTTATTTGGGTTTCGAGGGCCGTGGAGTGATATCAATAATCTATAAACGGCTTTCGTATAAAGCTGGAAGTAATTCTGGATTAAAACTGCACATGGTTGGCCGACAGTCAAGTAGAGATTGCGTTCAATTACCACCAGCGTCGAGGATTTTAAATCAAGCTATCAAAACAAAGATGGAAAATGATAATGAAGATAACAACCATAATAATTGGAAAGTTGGTAATGATACAAATGTTAATCACAGTGAATCTGGAAGTAACAATGTCAGTGTTGTTATAAACAAAAAGTATCCAGGTAATTCTGTGTTTAAATGCATTTTAAATACAGTTTTATGTTTAATTAATGATTACTTTCAACTAATAAATGTAAATGATTTGATTTTAGAAGTCTGCGGAATTGTTATGACCTCAAAAGATGATCAAATTGAATCATTGTGCAATATTATCATAAACAACCTTGACATTGAATGTAGTTTAATTTCGGAAAATGCAATTTGTAAGTTTTTTTTTGGAAAGTGTTGTTAAATTAATTTAATGATTAATAATTGCAGATGTGCCATTTTCAAATACAACTTTGGGAAACAAAACTGTGGAGTTGAAGTTTAAGGACCTCGAAACAGTTGAGAAACTGGAGTTTAAGGAAATTACGTGCGATAATAAGTTTATTTTATAGTTTACACTTTTGTTCAACTATCTTGAGTTTGGGGAAGTAAGTTCTGGGAAAGTTTTATTGCAAGTTACTATTAATTGAGTTTTAACTTTTCTGTAATTTAATTTAGTATTAGCTAACTAAATAACAATTAGTATTATCGTATTATTTTTACTGATATTTGTTCCTAAATTTTATATAAAATTAAAGTTTTTCTGAAAGTTAAATAAAAATAAAGTTTTTATTGACGTAAAATTTTTATACGTGCGTTTGACTTGGAGAGTAAACTAGTGAATGTAAGCCGAATTTGGAAGGTGTATAAGCGGAAAAGGGAGAATGTATGGGGGAATAACTGGGACATTGCACTGAGAGTACGGGATGCTTGTGTGAAGCCAATGCTGATGTATGGTGTTGAAGTATGGGGCATGCGAGAATGAGAGATTGTTGAGAGGGAACAGACTTGGTTTCTCAGAAACCTTTTGAAGTTGGAAAGATCCACACCAAGTTATATAGTATTGCAGGAAACAGGGAGACGGTCAGTGAGATGGGAGAGTATCTATAGGGTGACAAGATATGAAGAATGTGAGAACAGAATGGATGATGAGAGATTGGTTAAATATGTCTGGGAATTATGTGTAAGGAGGTCGGCGAGTGCTTGGGCTAGTTGTCGTGGGCGGAGGTGAGATCAAGATAAACTTTCGTTTTAAGAATTATGTTTAATAAAGTTAGTCTCGAAACATCTACTTCTCTCTTTAACATCTACAACAATTTGCATCGGACGGGTAGTCCACGAATCCTGCTAAAAATAAAAGATTCGCGTTAATTCACGGGTTGATGTTCGCAACAATAGGTTTACTGCTTTGTCGCTGGCTCTTCTTATACGATTCTCGGCAGAAGTTACATGTTTTTCTGTACGCGTTACCAAAAACACCCTGTACGCCAGGGGCACAAAATGTTTACTTTACACTTTACAGCCTTGTGGTTTTGCAGCAATTTAGAAAAAAGCTATTTAGACATTTCGATATCCAGCGTCTTTTACGATTCGACCACTTGATATAACGATAGGTTTCGAGTACTCCTATTATATTCTTTTTGCCATTGTTATCCAAGGGAAATCGTATGGCATTCCACGAAGGGCATGATTACGCAATAGAGAGGGTAGCCGCTCTGGCGCATACGTGGCCTAATAAACAGCGCCGCCAACTTCAAATAGCGCCGGTGCGCCATCACCGAACAATAAGATTGTTTCTTCTGAAAAGTTAATGCAAACCGCTTTGATGCACTTTTAAACGGATTATACTTGTTCCCAGTTTAATTAGCACATAATAAATCTAAATTTAGCTAATATAACTTTAACTAATTACTTAATTACTGGTAAAAACAACATTAACACATGCAGGTTGTTTTAAATCAGTAAATTATCATCCTTTGCGTTTTATTTTAACAATTTCATACTAATAAATGAATACGGAAAACACGCTTTACAGCAACTAAATAGCAACGATTGTCAAACGATTGTAACAAATATTTAACCCTTTAACTTTTAACTGGATAATCCACGCGGAAATAATGCATGTAATTTAAATTTGTGAACATCGGAGTTTCATAAAGCGGTTTTATCAAGCCAAGCCAATTATGTCCGGTCTTTGAATGGCCGTCAGCATCAAAATTTTTAATCAAACCGTCAGCACGTTGGAGGAAATAGCCATAATGAAAATCAGTAAATTTCGTTTTTCTTTGCATATGAAGCGTTATATTGAATTTTATTTTTTAGTATTTATTCAACAACCTTTTTCTGCTTCATAGTGGTGTAAGGGAATAGTAACTTTCACCCGCTCCAATCCGGGGATCGTTGCAAGCGAATCGCCCAACCTTCGTTCGCGTTTTTACCGGGAAGCGAGGGAAGCCCTGGAGACTGCTCTGGGAAGATAGAGCGGGGTAGCCTGATGTAATGCGAATTTCGCGGTTCCAGGTTGCTCCTAAAATGGCGTACACATGTACATATATTGTAACGAATGGAGTTAGTATTTTTGAATTTGCCACTGACGTCCGCGTCTCTAAGTTCATGGCTTGTCGGTCGACTCCGCTCGAGCCATTCTTATCGTGGAGTCTGCTTCGTTCTGCCTAACGGTCTCCATGGTACAGATATGTGGATGACGTATTTTGCATATGGGCAGGAACTAACAGGCAACTAGATAATTTCTTCAATGTTTTTGAACAAATTCCAATTCACGATAGAAAAAGAAATAAATCAATATATTAATTTCTTAGATATCACAATAGAGAAGGTGTTGGACAAACTTGAATTTTCAATATATAGAAAACTCACTACCATGGACATATTAATACCGTATAAACCTTCCCATCCTATGGCAATTAAACTCTCATCCATCCACTCACTGATCCATAGGTTAGTCTATATTCCAATGTCAACAGACAAATTCAACTTAGAATTAAATAAAATTAGACACATATCACACAGTAACATATACAAAAGCCACTGGATAGACACAATCCTCAAAACGTCAATGGATTACAATCACATTTATGAAATTAATTAAATTATTAATATAAACGTACACATACTCCTCACTGAATAAACAAATACAATTAATCATCCCTTTAATCACGAAATTGAAAACAAATAATCCCTTCTCTTTCCACAATTTAAATTAGGTCAAATTAAAACGTACAAAAAGTAAACTACTACAAATTCATTTTGTAATAATCCATTTAATAATATATGTAATATTGATTCTTTTTTTTTTCATTTCACTATTATCCTCATATAATTATAGATCATTTCTCCTTGCAATTTATTTGAACATTATTTTATATTTTAATTTAGTTGTCACCGATCGAGTGTGTACGACAACATCACTTTTATGCTCACAGAAAATAGCATCAGCTATTTTTCTGCTACGGGCCTAACACCCTGTCCGAGTCTAAAGTAAAATTTGTGACCCTCCTGTCTAGAAAAGAAAGGGGGATTCCGCTTCAGGGCTTGGAGTTAAGGAATCCTTATTTGGACCAGTGGTAGGTCGATTTTGATATTTCTTGACCTAATCGAGTTGCCATATACTCACTCAACACTCAACAGTCAACACACAATAAATCATCTCAATTATTATACTCACTCGTACACAACACACCAATCACTCAAAAACAGTCACCAACAACAAACAACAATAAATATCAACAAATAATGTAAACACATACTAATCATGCGTAATATGCCGGAAAGACCTTAAAACGTTGATGGATGACAATCACATTTATGAAATTAATTAAATTATTTATATAAACGTACACATAATTTTCACTGAATAAACAAATACAATTAATCATTCCTTTAATCACGAAATTAAAAACATATAATCCCTTCTCTTTCCACAATTATATAAATAAATAGGTCAAATTAAAACGTACAAAGAGTAAACAACTAAAAATTCATTTTGCAATAATCCATTTAATAATATATGTAATATTGATTCATTTTTTTTCTATTTCACTATTATCATCATATAATTATAGGTCATTTCTCCTTGCCATTTATTTGAACATTATTTTATATATTAATTCATTTATATTTATTAAAATATTGTGAAAATACATGGAATATATAACCAATGAAAATGGAAGAACAATTATGTGTTTTAAAAAACTAACAGGCCGATGCACATTCGTTAATTGCGTTGCCAATAATGAAATAACGTCAAATTGAAACAATGAGAACATTGAAAACAAATTCATATGCAATGGAACAAGATGACACGATTATACAAACGTGTCTTATATATTTCATTTATTATTTACGTACGTACACTCAAAGTAATATGCATTCTGTTATTTTTTTGATAGTTTAACTAGTCTTAAACTTCATATAACTTTATATACTTAAAGAACTTTTAACAAAATATTGTATATTATAGAAGTGGAAGTTAATAGTTTTGTTGTTGTTATTGTTGTAAGATATTCTTTCATTCATGGTTGCGTCATGTTTTTTTTTTACGTTTTTTGCGAAGAAAGTTCTGTTTCTCTCAGTGTATTGGGTTAATTCTGGATTGGGATAGTCTGATTATGAGTCGAAGCACGTGTTATTAGATGTTGGGTGCAGATTGTAAAATTGGAAGAATCAGTTGGACGTCGTTTCTAGTTTGTCGTTTGTAGTTCTGGTGGAGGCGCCGGTTGTGGATATAGAGGGAGTAGACGTAGGGGTATAGAAAGAGTTTTGCGCAGTTGTAGGATTGTATCAGTGTCGTTTCGTATTGTTGTCCTTCTTGTAAGTTTGTTTTCGGCTTCGTGCGAGACTGGGTCGGGGGTTGTTGGTGGTGGTAGTGGGCGGTTGTGCGATGCAGCGCACACATCAACCCATAAAGCGTATGTTGGTGAAGATCGCCTTGGCCGGCCGTTTACGATTGCAGAAGTTAATGTTGCGCCCCTGACCACCCTGGCGGGAGTCGTGCAGGGCCACCAATAGTCTGTACACGTCTTCTCTTGTCGGCTGACACAGGTAACGATTTTCGGCGTCATAACTGGAATTAGAATAAGAATTCGATGGTTGGATATCTTTTGCTTTTTCATTTGGTTGGAGTTGTTTGCGAATTTTTTTGTTATTGGAAAAATAAGTTATATAGAATTTGGCAATTTAGTGTAAAGTTGAATTACATATTTGAGATATTAGTCTGGTCGTTCAAATAAGATTGTATGATAGTAGTTGTTTGGGGAAGTTTATTCCATTGTGATTAACATGAATATTGTTGCAATACCCTGATAAATTGTCCTATTACGTTCTTTGTGACAACAGATTTACTCTTACAACATATTTTGATAGGTCGAAATTATGAACCTGTAAGAAATTCATCGCAGGTCAATCACTTTTCAGTAATCCAAAGTTAAGGAGCAAAATTATGTGAGATACGATATTATTCTCGTAATAGCAAAATCATTCTATGCAAATCTTGGCGTTTCATTCTATTCGTTTTACTTGCAGTATCATGCAACATTTCAATCTCGTGGTCGCGGTCGACTTGCTTTGGCCTTTACTGTCCGCCCTCTGCCCTATACTCTATGCTCTCTACATTTTACTCTCTACCCTCATATTCAATCTACTAATAACTGACTTTTACCTTCTGCCCACTGCTTTCTATACTCTAGTCTTACTCTCTGCCCTGCGCCCTATGCCCTCTGCCCTCTATCCTCAGCCTCCTCTACCCTCAACTAGTCTACATATTAAATATCCCACAAATAATCCCCGTTCGTTTCCAAACTTAAAAATACAATTTCCACAAGAGTGGAGCTTAACAGCTTAACCGCCATCAACTATTTCCTAAGAAGAGGACTTACTTTTGTCGCGGGTTCTGCCTCTTCCACGGGTACTTGCGGTAGAATCGCGAACGCTTTCGTGGGCTCAATTCGGCGTAGTCGTCAGCGAGTAGGTTTTCATTCGAGAGCATCTCCGGTTCGGCCTCCTCGACGTACAACAGTGGCAGGCCTTTACCATCCCACGGAAGCAGGAGCATCTCAGCGAGATAATTGCCCATGCGTAGGAGTTTCTCCTCCTGCCGATTCTCCATATTCGCACTCAAGCCGCTCACGTATTTATCCATATCTAATTAAAATAGTGTATTGATAGTCCTGCGGGGCGTTTTATGGCAGTGCGTCTCGGCGATATCGAAGCTATAAATATTCACTCACCTATATTCTCATCGCCTGCGCCTGCAGCGCTTGTTGCGTCGAAGTAGTCGTTGGCTGGCTCGGCAATCGGGGGAAATTGATGCGGCAAACCGAAGGACGTCGTGATGCATTGCAGGCCGAGAAGGAGTATTACTGTCGTCATCCAACCCATCCTAGGAAACAAATAGTTTTTATGTTACTACAAAATTTAATGGGTTATAACTCACAAGATTATCGGAGAGCGTAGTGCGTAATACGTGATAAAAATGGAACTTATTTATTTTATAGCAACGATTGCTAATATATATTCCATTGTCCACTTTTATATCATTAGAATCAGAAATTCAAGGGAAATTCGTTAAATACGTTAAATAAAGTCATTTTAACGATATTTTTTAATGCTCTTTCAAGGCGATAAACATGAGCATCCTACAACAACAGATGCATTGAATTGTCGTAATTTGTAAGAACAACAACTGCTGAAATTCCTGAATGTATTAAGGAGTTGGCTGCTCTTTGAAACACACACACACACAGATCCCTTTGGTCGACACATAGATAAGTGTTTCAGCTCGCATAACTTCGTGCTAATTAATCATAGAAATATTTGCAGTCAGCTCTGTATAATTTTAATATGCTGGCTGGTGGTCTGTACAGCTCCACCTGTTGCCAAGTCGCACCGGCACGAGTCTCTCCCGTTCGGCTTGGTATCTCTCTCAATCCTATTTAAGCCCTAACTAACCAATCACCGCGCACCGCGATCATCCCCGCTAACAACATCCAAAGTGCAACTCCCTCAAGAGCAAATCCGAACTTCTGCTATTTTTCTAACTTCTTTCAGTTGATTCTTGACCACACTCACGAATTGTGGTCACGTGACTCTCGATTCGACATACTACAACTTTACCCCCCACTCTAATCAATTAACACGAGGCCTATGTTAATTCCCATATAAAAGTGGGCTAGAACGCACCTTATTTGGCTACTGCCGTTCCCAAATAAATAATAACAAATATAAACCGAACAATACTTCATATACAAAACCAGCTATCATCCCAGGATCACCCTTCTCATTTTCTTTTCCATTTATTTTTACTAACTAACTACCAAGCATTGTTCAGGAATCAGGTGGTTGCCATCGAGGCACCCCAATCTATTGACTCAATCAAACAATCCTCTAATGTCCTAATGAAGTTAATTATCTTGATATCTTGATCTAAGTCTTGCACATGTCAATACTCGTCTTCCAGAGAGACTGATTGTGAGAAGGACCCGAAACGCAATGCGAGGAGCAGACGTCGGAAATGTTCCACTTCACATCAAGTGCGCTCAAGGCACAGCACAGCACAGCCCAGCACGGCTCTATGCGCTGTGGTAGCTGATTCAATTTAGCGACATTCACACAACGCAGTGATGCTGTGGGGACGTGTAAAATGTACATCTATTGTCTCTTGAGGAAGCTGGCGAAAGCGAAAGTGTTCGCATGTGCCAGTGAAAACATTTAATACTGTTTTATGCATTTATGCCCTAACACCGTCGACGTTGGAGGATACAGAGCGGATGCAAAGGATGTTGAGGATGTAGACGATGTAAACTATGTATAACTTGGTATTAGAATTTATTTACTCCCTTGTGGGGGGGAATGAAATGCAAATGTTTGCCCAAGTTTTGCCTCATTGCGCTTATTTTTGTTTACTGTTACCGGGACAATGCGTAAGTTTAATTATATATTACACGAAAAGTGCTTGTTTTAATGATTGTTTTTTGGTTTGTTTAATTAAAGCAATTACGAGTCTTTACTGACGAATTTATTAAAGTGTAGTTAAGTTACTTTGATGTGAAAACACAATTTTTGTCACTGTTTTACAAGTTTAATAGATAAATCGTACGATGTACATTTCGCCGTTAGGCATCGTCGGGTACACTAGCGAGGGTTTTTTGAAATAGCCTGCTGGATGCATATTGCCTCCAAGACATTGAGCTTATAGTTTTTATTGCATGGGTGTAGCTGGCTGTACTTTGTTTGGACGTGCACAATCAAGTGTGCCGCGATAATATACTGTTCTGTTTATGAACGTTATCAGTTGTATCTAGATTGAAGAAGTTATTGACTATTTGTTTCTTTTCTTTTGTTTGTATTTATTGTTTACATGTTAAAGCAAGATTGCTTTAACTGGCAGTGTTAAAAGTGAGCTCCTACAATAATGAGCCTACGAGAAGGTGTTCTCTAAGGCACTAAGCCGTCTACTATTATTGATTTTACAACAATTAAAGTCCACATCGGGTGCATCTGTAACAAATCAGTGTATCAATCTGTCTTCAAACCCTCTACGTGGCACCATTACCTAATGAGACTGAAATAGCTTCAATAATCTATAAACATAAGGATTAAGTCCTAAGAGTCCTAAGAGTAGGGGCACCAACTATTTTCATGTTTTCATGTTTTCGGTCCTTCGAACCGGATCTCCAACTATTTTCACACTTTGAATGCTATTTATTCAGAGGTTTACAAGCTCTTTCAGACCACGTCGCAGTGAATTTAATTGGTACATGGCCATAACCCCGAAAGCACTATTGAGGCTGTAAAGTTGTAAAAACCAATAATCATACGAATTTCGGAGTTTCAACTACAAAGAGGACTCAATGTTTCCAAAAACTGACCGTGCTATTAAAAGAGAGAGACTGTCCATCGCGCTCTTTTTCGCCATTGCACATTCAATCGATAAAATGCCATCTGCACGAAATATCATATCTCTATAATTAGTCCTAATGACTTCTAATCATTCCATAATTAATGATAATGTGAGTGGACATCTGTTAGACTAATGGACTACTTGATATCTGATTAATCGTACAAATAACACGTGTTTTTGTTGACGTAGACTTAATTTAGGCAAATCTATGATTATTATTATTTACATATGTTACATGTTTGCACGTGTCTATATGTACCTTAATATATTTCTGACAAAATATTGATTTTTCTTGAGAAAAAGGTTCAAAACAGCCAAACATTCCGTTATCAGAAATGACACGGACAATTGGGACTCTCCCCCTGTTTCCACAAAATTTGCATGTAATATAGTTATAATATACATAGCATGTTTTCTGCATCACCAAGCCTACACTTTCTTACATGTTTTATTGCACCATAAATTATTACACAATATTAACTAATTAGTTTAATAGCATTTATAATAATAAGTCAACATACAAGTAAACATTAGAACTGTGTATAATATACTAGCTAGTATCAAGTAACAGGTAGGCATATTTTCCTTCCGAGTTAATTAAATTATGAATTTTATCAGGACAGCGGGTTGCTTGAATTACAAAACCACAGGAGACGAACTTAATTAACCTATTTATATTGTCTTTCTTTGTGCCTTCCTTAGAGTGACAGACATTGTACTCGACAACCAAGGCAGTTTAATTACAGATTATATAAGGTCAACAAAAAACGTTTCATGTAGCCACTTCCGGTTTGTAAGAGTTTATTATTTCCAATGTATTGTTCACTTTAGAAAAGAGAAGTTTACGTTTGTTATGCAAAAAAACGATCGATGGATCCATGGATCAATGGAAAGTATTCTTACTGCACTCTTCACTGTGGTCTTGAAAGAATTTTCAACTTTTCAGAGTTTAAGTTGATTTTACTTATTATACGAAATCATGATAAGTTGTTTACAGTATGTAGTAAAGAGGACTGAATGCCTCTAAAATCTGACCGCTTTTAAAAGAGAGGGAGACTGTCCATCGCGGTCTCTTTCGCTACCACCCGGCATTGAACTCAGCTTTATTGAGCTGTTGCGTCTCGGCACGTTTGCTCGCCCAGCCGACACGGCGCGACGCCGGCGTCTTCGTGATTTCTTTGACATATATAATGTATTAAAAGAAGATAGTTGATGGTCTAACCCTTAAGATAGATATTCCAGGTACAAGATATTATCTAGTCTCTTTATTGCGTACTTGAAACTCCAAAATTCGTATGATGATTGGGTTTTGCAACTTTACAGCCCCAATAGTGCATTCGGGCTTATGGGCATGTCCCCCATGCCGCGTGGTAGCGAAAGAGAGCGCGATGGGCAGTCTCTCTCTCTCTTTTCCTAGCTCAGCCAGGTAGAAAAACCGAGTTTGCAACACACAGTGCGTATATTATTTTTTCGGTATTGTAAACGATTAAGTTAACAATGAAGGTGCGGTCAACCGTACTTGAAAAGTCAACAGGGGTAATACATTTTCGGGCTTTTGGTATACACTCCTTTTGTGGCAATCCGAGGTGATACTACTAGGCGGTCGAGATGGTAGATTTTTTACTCGTTATGCAGAATTAACCTCCTCTAAGTATACCCATGGAATGGTTACAGTTTTATTAACTTTAATTTTTCGTAGTGGGCTTTTATCGTGAAATATTCAAAGTTTTCGCCTTAGAAAACTTTCCGATATACGTAGAGACTAATACTATTGATTAGAAGAATGAATTTTATTTTACATCCGCCGAGATTCGAAGTTGGCACCTTGCGGTCAACAGTCATCGAATCTACCACTACCCCACTTGGCTGGACAAATACGTCCATAAATAAAAAATAGAAATCCTATGGAAGATTTCCGGACGGAATCGTCAACGATCAAACCTTCATTCAAAATTAGCATTTTTTTATCTTTTGAAAATTGCACGTTTACCGGGTGAAACGTTTTCCGTTGTAACACGAAATGGTTTTTGATGCCGACGTTACAAATTCTTGTTTCAACTTCAATCGTATAACGGTTATTCATACAAAATCATTTAATGGAAGGATACACAATGATTCTGATGTGAATACTAAAAATGCAGTACGACGTTAACTAAAATTTTTTTCGCTTTTACTCCGAATGAGCAATGTGGAATATTCGTTATTTTTATGTGAAATGCACTTTACTTAATGTTTGCCTATATTATTGGTTGTAAATATAACTGAATCTTTTAGAATATTTAATCTATAAATGCATTTTGTGATTTTATAAAAGGACAATTACTCGGAATCGGTGCAGAAAGGAGTATAAGGGTGCAAGTATAGAGTTAAAAGAGGTATCACAATCTAATTCTAAGAAGAAACGAGTGCGCTTTTCATTTCACGAATTAAGTAAAACTAACAATATTCTTATTGTTTAATAATTATTTTCGTGATTATCGATGTATCGATATATGATGTAATTACTGTGATTAATTTAAGGCGGCAATCCATTGACGCACAAACAATATTAAGATCAACAAACATTGATCACCAACCGCATCTACAATCTTTAATCTGCATCCGCCGAGACTAAACATCGAGAATGTTGACATGTCAAAATTGATACGGTGCGATCGAGACGTACGTGATTCGCAGCAAACAAAAGATGGTCGCGTCAGCATTTTACCTACTATTTATAGTCAACATTTCGTCACCATCGACAAATCAAGATACGAGAAAAAGCAACATATTTGGGGATACACTTCGCGAAAAGTGTTCACAGAGGTATCGCGTTTAACAAACACATAAAGAGCAGGGTTGCCGTGACTAAAGCCACTCTGAGGAAATTATATTTTGTTCTAATTGTAAGAAAAGATAGTTCCCTTCAAGAAAACGCAAAGGTGGC
>WSZQ02076508.1:0-10699 GCA_019419845.2 Weissflogia rhopalogaster
AAGGTTAGGTTAAGGTTAGGTTAAGGTTAGGTTAAGGTTAGGTTAAGGTTAGGTTAAGGTTAGGTTAAGGTTAGGTTAGGTTAGAGGTAGGTTAGAATAAGTTAGGATAGATTAGCTTTGAATAGGGTAAGGTTAGGATAGATTAGGTTAGAGATAGGTTAGGTTATATTATGTTAGGTGATGTTTAGATGATGGTTAATTTAGGATAGGTTAGGTTGATATTAGGTTGAGAGAAGGTTAGGTTAAAGAAAACTGGAAAATTTAGTATGTAATAAATTGATGAAAAATAATATTTTAGTCGTTATTGTCACTTACGAGGAGGAATGAAAGCCGAATAAATAAAGAGATTTCTATAGTGAGAGGGGAAGGTGAACACACCCGATATTTTTGGGTTTTTCGCAATATCTAGCTGTAGCTGCACATGGAAGGGTATACTCTGTGTATGTGTGGGTTTTTTTCCTCTCTTTCCATCTCTTGGAAACGTTGTGGAACGTGGTTTGATGGTAGATTTACTTGATAAATTTCGCCGTCGATGGCGCTCGCTTTTGATCATCGTTTATGATGCAATTTGCGGTGTGCCGAATACGCGCGCTTCGCTTTTCGATTATTTCCCTCGCTTCACTGCTGCAAAGTGTGATTTATTTGCTGATTGATTTCACATGTCATTCTATTCGCTCACTCACACATGCAAACACACAAACAAACAACTGTGTGAAGCGTTATGCCGGTAAATAATCGAAATTATCTTGAGTCGACTTTTGTTAAGCCATTTTCGAGGCATTTACCACCCTTTACGTTGATTTGGTGCATTGATTATTATTTAAGTAAACTGCAGTTATAGTGACTTAACTCACACTAGGTAAATCTCTTTACTTAAGGCATCTTAGTTAAGTCACTTTACTTAAGTGACTTTATTAAAGTCCCCTTACTAAAGTCACTTTATTTAAGTCACATGAAATCATGGAAAGAGAGCTGCGAGCCTTTAGTAAGAGACTCGAACCAGCAAGTCATGTACATTGCATTAACCAATTACGCTTCGAAATCCCGTCGGAGGCATTATACATTTTCCCTTTCTAACTAATGCAAGTCGTAACTAACATCTCAAATCTTACGTGCTAATAATTATTCTAGGCTAGGAAAACATGAATTAAGTTAAACCTAATACTATGACTTAAGTCACTTGTTCGACTTAAGTCGACTTAAGTAAAATTCTAATTTTGTATAAAAATTAAATTAACTTTATTTCTTCATAACAAAACAGCAAAATCGAGAAGATTATAAAACAAAAATTGGGTAAAGTTAACTAAAGTGACTGAAATCACTTTTTTAAAGACGACTTAAGTGAAACTAAAGACGTACAGTATTTTAGGTTATAAGAAACGTGACTTAAATTGACGATAATAAAGAAAATACTCATACATTAAATAAGCATTAATAAAAACAAATTTAATAATCGTATGTAACAAGATAGGCCCGTAAATTGACGAATTAATTACCCTTATGCTGCTGTTGATGCTGTTTATGATGTTATGATCAATTGATCATATTCCATAAAGCGTGCCTATCAAGTCACGATCAGCCAGTGTGCGGTGCATTATATAGACGTACTGAGCTTAATTTAAATAAATGATTGACTTAAGGCAATCAGCAAACACGATTGGATACTATTAAAGCACATACTTGGACGATCCAACAAATATCTCGGATAGTGCAGCATCATATGCACTTCGACGAGATATTTTTGATCGTATTTGTTTGCATCACTCTGTATACATTTAGGCACGAATGTCATTGCAAAGCGTTATTCGCTGGTTAATTTTAATAAGCGCCCCGACCGGCATATAAAACAGTTTGCCTGGGTGTCATATGCGCCGATGTGAGGAGAGAGATGTGGCCGTAATGAGTCAAGGAATTCGACGCATTAATATAATTGTACTAGTTCAATGCTGTTTTAATTGCATTAATTTGTCGCTTGATTAAATGAACAATGCGTTGTTGCGTTCATAACATGCAATGAAATATGCGTACTTTTTCGTATGTTTCACAATTTTTAGTTGAGTGGTATTATTAGTATATTCTTGTTTTATAATGTCTACATTATATTAAGAATATCGATTAGGTTATGATCTACATAACCTACGGCTGATCATAACAGTACTGGTAGATGTTGTAGTTTTGGACAAGGAAGCTATTTGATGACTTCGAATTAGTTTTATTGCGGTAGTTGTACAACAATAGAAGAGAATAGTGTGGAGATCGATGGTTGAACGTGGTAGGACTCGCAGATGATGACTGCCGGTAACGGACTCGGCGGTGGAATCGTTGGTGGCTTAAGTCACTTTACTTAAGTCTCTTTGATTAAGCCACCTTTATTAAGTCAGTTTACTTAAGTCACTTTATTTAAGTCACATGAAATCATCGAAAAAGGGCTGCGAGCCTTTAGTAAGAGACTCGAACCAGCAAGTCACGTACATTGCATTAACCAATTACGCTACGAAATCCCGTCGGAGACATTATACATTTTCCCTTTCTAACTAATGCAAGTCGTGATTAATACCTCAAATCTTGCGTGCTAATAATTATTCTAGGCTAGGAAAACATGAATTAAGTTAAACCTAATACTATGACTTAAGTCACTTATTCGACTTAAGTCGATTTAAGTAAAATTATAATTTTGTATAAAAATTAAATTAACTTTATTTCTTCATTACAAAACAACAAAATCGAGAAGATTATAAAACAAAAATTTCGACCTTCGCATCCGCTCGGATCTTCATTTTATCTATTTTATTGCGGTACAACAACCCCACACCGCTAAAAGAAGTTAAAAAAATAAATCCTGACATATAAACAGACTAAAAAATGTATAAGGATGAAGGGTCAATGCTATAGGCAACCATATTTACATCTACGTCACTAAAAACTCAATTAAACGCTATTCTACATAAATGTGAAGGTGTAAACTGAAGTGAAAAGAATTTCAGTTTTTAGATGTGCAAAAATGTCCAATATGAATTAATTCCACTGCGAAATCCTCCTCTCACAATGTCTACTTTGCCCTTGCCCTCACCCACGCTAAACCTCACCACCTCCCCCCAGATATAATATATCCCAACGAGACGCTAAGTGATAAAAGTGCTTGAGACTTTAATGCGTCCGACAATGCGAAAATGATGCGCTCCGGAAAACTCATTTATACGTACTGATACGTTTAGACTGCGCGAATGCGAGAAGACTCTCTTCTCTTCGCTTTCGTCTCTCTTGACGGTGGAAGGGGGCGGCAGACAGCGACCGGAAAGCAATCTACAAAGAAAACATTACAAATGATTAACTTTTCCATTCACTGCGAGAATGACGCCAGTGCCGCTCGTCGCCGCCGCCGCCGACGATGATGATGATGATGATGATAACAAATACGGAATGTAAAGCATACACCATTAGCCGCACACCCCGCCGTGGCAGTGGAGGCGGCGCGAGGGAGGCCGCCTCCACCATCACCGTTTAGCAGCAGCCACTCCAGATTCATTATTTGATGATGGTAATTGTTTTAACTCAACTGGAAAATTGCAATCATGTATAGTTTAAATATAATTTAGCTCCATTTCAATTAGTTCATTTCACTTAGATTTTCCTTTAAATCAAACTTCTACGGAAAATTTGACTTAAGTCAAGTTATAATTTTCTTATTAGGAAAAAAATAGTTTAGAAAGAAAAAGGTAATTTTGTTCCATTTCTGTTTCTATAATTATATAGTATACATGTAATTAACTTAATTTAATTTTTTAATTTTTGTACATTCCTACTTAAGTTAAGTAATGTTTAAGTCAGCTTAACTTAAGTAACTATGCTAAGAAGGCATTATGTTTCATTATTAAACTTTGAAATGTTTAAGAAATTCCTAAATGTCACTTAAGTCAAAATTACTTAGCTTAAGTAAAGTGACTTAACTCAAATAAAGTGATCTTATGTACAATATTAATCATATTAATTTTACGTAAAAAAAACTAGAAATCAAACTAATGTGATTTATGTCATTTAAGCAATACGATTTAAGTCACTTCACTTAAGCATGATGACAAAGGTAACTTGATTTTAAGAAAGATTTACTCAAAAAGAGTTTAGAGAAAGACAGATTAATTTCGTTCCATTCCGATGTACTTTAAATTATTTTTTTATAATTGTGTAGTGTATATGTAATGATGACTTAAGTTAAGTAAGGTTTAAGTCTTAACTTGACTTAGGTTATTAGTATGTATCCTAAGAATGAATTTTGCCGCATCATTAAAACTTTGTCACTAAGTCACTTGTCTTAATTGACATGACTTAAGTCACTTGACTTAAGTAACGCAGCTAAAGTCTCTTAAATTATAAAAAATACTCAACTTAAATACCATTACTTAAGTCATCTAACATAAGTAAGAGATCTTAAAAGCTTAAAAATAAAGATGGACATTGTGTGCTAGAAATTTTATTGACTTTTCGCATTCATTTTCCAACAACATTCATTCTCTCGCTTTTTTCTTTGGCAATCCTATTTTGTTTCCGCAATCCGACCATTAGTTATACTAAAGTGCCATGTCACCAACCCTCCTCTAACTCTATCTCTACTTGCTGTTTGCCACCGAAAACCGCCTCCAACCGCCCGCCAGAAGAAGAAAATCGAAAGGCCAAAAAGAAGAAAATCGAACGTCCAAGCGGACACAAATAACTAAAGAGATTTGCAGCGAAATTGCGGATAAACTAGACCCCTTTGAATGATTTATGATGCTTTGCGATGCGGTTGTACTCTTAAACAAAATTAACCCCCTCCTCTCTGCCCGCCTGCCACCCAACCCACCCACCCACCGCTCAGCCCGATTCCGAAATTAATGGTGATAAATTTAATGCCATTACTTAGTGCAAAGACAATAAGCTACTTGCGTCGCGAGGCGTTGGAATTAATTTTAAAATTAAGTTGTTGTTGTTGTTGTTGTTGTTGTTGTGGTTCTTTCGTGGAGTGCGTTGTGGGGGCGGTGGGGCAGTAAGTTGATGTCGAACGTCGATGACAAGTTAAGCATTATTGAATTTTATAACTTTTAAGCTCTACGGCTGCGCCGCTCTTCGTCTCCCTCCACCCCCCTCACCCGGTTATATTCCTTGACATTATCTTTAAATGGGGTTTTTATCCCTCGCAGGAACAAGCGAGGAGCAAGAGTAAGCAGGAAAGAGCAGGAGATGCAGGAAAGGTATGCGTAATCATCGTGAATCATAACAGCAGCAGGAGCCCGCACCCCCCTCTCACTCGGCAAATTGCATGCTGTCACATCACTAATACGGCGTTTGTTTTACGATTAAGGGCGCGGACATGACGTAAATGATGACATGTGGGTTGCCTATGTTTAATAATAATTCTTGAAAGGCTGTTTCTCTCTGAGAAAAAAGGGTAAGAATAGTGAAATTATTTCACTTTTTAACGTTATTATTGTTTTTTTTTTTTGAAGTTATACATCTTTACATATTTATTTGACTTCTTAAATATAAGTAAGTTAAGTCAAATGACTTAAAGTGAAGTGACTTAAGAAATTCTTTTATTAACAGTTTAAAGGTTAACACATCTTTAGAAAAGTATTAAAAAGTAACTTAAGCTATTTGACTTTAGTGAACGTGACTTAAGTCAATGTTGCTTAAGTAGCTTATTAGACTTTTGTTTAAAGTCATTTGACTTTTAAGCCATTTGACTTAAATATAAGTAACTTAAGATATTTATATTTGTTTAAGCCATTTAAGATAAACAGAAGTAAGTTAAGTCATATGACTTAAGTAAAGTGACTAAAGAAAATGTTTTATTTATAATTTAAAGATTAATATATCTTTAGAAAAGTACTAAACAGTCAGTTAAGCCAGTAAGCCAGACTTAAATGGAAGTGACTTAAGTCAATGTGATTTAAGTAACTTATTTGATATTTCATTTGACTTTTGAGCCATTTGACTTAAATATGAGTAACTTAAGATATTTATATTTGTTTAAGCCATTTAAGATATACAGAAATAAGTTAAGTCATATGTCTTAAGTAAAGTGACTTAAGAATTTTTTTATTAATAGTTTAAAGGTTAATATATCTTTAAAAAAGTATTAAAAAGTAACTTAAGTCATTTGACTTAAGTGTAAGTGACTTAAGTCAATGTGACTTAAGAAAAAAAAACAGTTTGTAATATGAATATATTTCAAAATATAGTTCCAAATATATTTGAAACAGAGAAAAAACCTGTGAAACGATCGCATTTGACTTAAGCACAAAAACAACATAAGTCAATATGATTTACTTAATGCGGGTTAAGGGCCCATTTACATGACGTAAATAAATGATAGCTTCCGAAAAATAATGTAACCCAACTTGAAAATACTTTACCTAGACTATAATTCACTTTTAAAACTTTTTCAGTTATATTTGTCTTGAAAATAATTCAGTTAAGAGCCAAGATCTGACAAAAAATATAGTTCCCCTCTTGATAGGAGAGAAAAGCACTTAAGTTCTCAGGTTTGGAGATCGACGCGTTGGCAAAATATACGAGTTAATGCAAATTTGTGTGCAATTACATGTTTCGTTAGCGTTTTTGGAAACTTTGCGCAAATCCTGTGATGTAGGGTTGTAAAGTATTTTAAAGCATGTGAAAGATGTGCAGTAATCACGCAGTAAGTTGTCGGCGGAGAGCAGCCTCTGCGTTAATGACGCGCCCTCTTGTGCGCAGCGTACTTAAAACGCAAGTTTTGATGTTTTAACGAGGCACTTTAATTGCGTCTAATTTCACCTACGGCGATTCGTTAGTGTCGTGCTCATGTCGTTAGTATTTTTCAAGACTTTTCTCGTTCCAACTCCTTTGCTTTTACTCTTAAATATATCAAACTTACTTAACTTAAGTCTACTTAAAGATTGTAACCATTGAAGAAAATATTTGGTAAATATTTTCATTATGCTCATTATTTTCAAAAATTAATTTAAAAAAAGACTTAATATGACTTAAGTAAAGTGACTTATCGTAACTTGACTTAAGTCACTTTACTTTCTTATTAAGATCTAACAATTTTCAAATATTGAAATTTTTGAAATGACTTAAGTCATATAAACTAAATAACATGACTTAAATCACTTAAGTATATTCATAACTTAAACATACTTTGTATTACGTCATGGCTAATAATAGGACACTGTAGTTTTGAAACTTAATTTTTTTTCTTTCCAACTCCTTTGCTTTTACTCTCAAATATATCAAACTTACTTAACTTAAGTCTACTTAAAGATTGCAAGCATTCAAGAAAATCTTTAGTAAATATTTTCACTATGTTCAATATTTTCAAAAGCTTATTGAAAAAAATGACTTAAGTGAAGTGACTTATCGTAACTTGACTTAAGTCACTTTAATTTCTTTTTTAATAATCTAACAGTTTTCGAATATTCAAAATTTATAAATGATTTATGTCATAAAATTTAAGTAACATGACTTAAGTCACTTAAGTACGTTGATGACTTAACCATACTTTGTATTTCTGCAAGAGCAGTTTTGAAATTTAAATTTTTACGAATTCCTCTATCTTAATATGTATATCAATATGAGCTTCTTTTTTTCCACTCCCTTCGTGTAACATTTTCAAAAAAAACTATCCGCTAATAGTGGCTATTAACGCATTAGAGCAGAAATCACTCGGTAATGTTTAGTAAGCAACGCACCCCTCGTCATTGGGTGAATGCGTGAATATGGGAACAAAGAGGGTTTGTTTGAGAAGAGGGTGCACGCCGCCGTCGTTGCCGCCGTCGCCGAAAACAACATGTAGAGATCTTTGTTTGACTACTTAATCACACAAGAGGGGTGTGCGTTTATTTCGCCATTATTCGTGTGTTCGATGAGCATGTGCGCACTCGAGTGCAATATTGTGCGTAACGCAAACATGTGTCGTGTGTGCCGCCACCCGAAATGCGGTTACAATGTGACTATAATCGCCTCGAGGGCAATTATTATACAGACTTTCATAATGATACAAATTCAACAAACCTGCTCAACAACCTACTTATAAACCTACTTATAACATTGTGCAATTTATCAACATACTTGTTTAAACACACCAAATATGGCCATTGAAAACATAGATTAATAAAAATGTTAAATAAAGTAGTATTACTTAAGTCGCATAAGTTAAAAGTAAAAGTTAAAAACGTTAAATTAAGTAATATTACTTAAGTCACTTAAGTTAAAAGAAAAAGTTGAAAACGTTAAATAAAGTAATGTCATTTAAGTCACTTAAGTAAAAAGTAAAGTTAAAAACGTTAAATAAAGTAATATTACTTAAGTCACTTAAGTTAAAACTAAAAGATGAAAACGTTAAACAAAGTAATATTTCTTAAGTCAATTAAGTAAAAAGTAAGAGTTAAAAACGTTAAATTAAGTAATGTTACTTAGGTCACTTAAGTTAAAAGTAAAAGTTAGAAGCGTCAAATAAAGTAATGTTACTTAAGTTACTTAAGTTAAGGCGACTTTATACAAAATTGTATTATAATCAACAATGTACTTATAACCTATTTTGAAAGACGACAGTTTTTGTAAATTTAAGTACGTTTGCTTAAAAGAAGGCCATATGACTTAAGTCACCTAGATCTAATTGTAAGCGCCCGTTTAAGTTGCGTTATCTTAAAACTTAAATCAACACAAACACAAACTACACTTAAGCATACACTTAATACATTACATTACATATGTTCAACATATTTAAATTAAGTATACTTAAATTAAGTCATTTAACAAAAAAAACACAGTTTATTTAACATTGATATACTTAAATTTCTTTAGAAAATAGTAAAAAATGATCGATGCAACGAAAAATGATCGAGTGTTTTATTTATCACAATCGCGTCTCGCTTAAGTGCACAAAAGACCTTTAGATACATACGTACACTCTTGAACACTTGGAATATGATTGAATTTGCCGCACAACAGTAGTTGGAATCGCGACACAAAGAATAGCGCAGAGAAGGAGGCGGCCGGCGGTAGCACGGCGGATGGTGGGCGGGCGAGGGGGCGGCCGATGGTGGCTGTAGGATAGGCAATCCTTTGATCTCCCAAAGCGAGCGCGTGCATCGTGATATCTTTTACGAATGCAAATTGCATTGCGCTTGCGCGCGTCTTTTTTTTGTGTAGCGTGCGCCCCGCCGAAAATATGAGCCGGAAACGTAACCTGGTTTATTATTCATAATTTCGGAAGCCCACCTCTACAAAATAAAAAAAAAACTTACAAGAGAGAGCGTAGAAGAAGAAGAAGAAGAAGAAGGCTGAGCGGAAGATAGCATACGAACATCCAACGTGCTTGAGACAGAATAATTATAGGCAACCAAATATACACATAGATATTTATGTTTGGTTGCCTAGTCTTATACTGTTGGAAATTTATTTATCTATCATCAGATAATGATTTTGAAAAAAAGTCTAGAGTAGCATTGATTTGATTGCCTTAAGTAAAATGATTTAGCTGACGTAGCGCAATATAATATACCTAAGTTAAGTCACGTAATATAACATACTTAAGCGGCATTTCGCAACATGCTTATCGTAAGCAACTTTACATAAGGTATTTAAATAAGCATACTTACGTTATCGAACTTAAGTGACATGACTTAAGTCATAAAATTTAAGTAGCTTTTCTTAAATATGATGTCTTAGCTTTCGTATCGTGACTCAACTTACTATACCTACCTTGCAATAAGTAACAGAATGTTGTAGTAAGTAACAGAAAAATAACATGACTTAACTTAATAGACATCACGTAAGAAAATTTTCCAAAAAGTCACATTTGCACAAAACAACAAAAATAAATAAAAAGTGAATTCAGTTAGCTTAAGTAACTTAAATTAATTCTCGTAATATATAACCAACTTAAGCTGAATTACTGCATATGTTTTTCTGAAGTGACTTTACTTAAGTAACTTTACTTAAGAAATTTAAGAAATTTAACTAACGATATTTATATCATCGGACTTAAGACACATGCCTCAAATTCTAAAATTTAAGTAGCTTAATTTAAATATGATGCCGTAACTTAAGTTACTTTACTTAAGAAACTTGAGAAATTCAAATAGGGATACTTACATCATCGAACTTAAATCAAATTACTTAATTCCCAAATTTAACTAGCTTAAGTTAAGTATATGATGTCTTAACTTAAGTAACTTTACTTAAGAAATTTAAGAAATTCAAATAGCGATACTTATATCATCGAACTTAAGTCAAATGTCTTAATTCCTAAAATTTAACTAGCTTAAGTTAAGTATATGATGTCTTAACTTAAGTAACTTAAGAAATTTAAGAAATTCAAATAGCGACACTTACATCATCGAACTTGAGTCAAATAACTTAATTCCTAAAATTTAACTAGCTTAACTTAAGTATATGATGCCTTAATTTAAGTAAAGTGACTTAACTTATTAAGAAACTTAAGTGACAAGAAAATAACATAACTTATAAAAGCTTAAGTTAAGTAACATGACTTAAGTATAGCTTCAAAAAAAAACTTTTTTCTAAAAACAGCGAAAATAAATAACAAGTGAAATACGAAGTGGCAGAAAGTTTATTGGTGTGTGTGTGTTTTTCTTTCTGTGTGCCTGTCGTTCCCAACAGCCGCCCCCTTCCTTCTCTTCACCCCCGCCGTGCTTGATACGCTCGCCCGCAGAGAGAC
>WSZQ02076519.1:2539-16860 GCA_019419845.2 Weissflogia rhopalogaster
TATATCCCTAAAAAGAAAATATTTCTAGCTATTACAGTTTTGCTGGAAATTTGATTTTTTCCAAAGCATATTTTTCAAGGATTTTAAAAATTGTGTAATTTTGAAGAGCTATACCATAAGCACCTAAAGTTACATCAAATTGTAAGAACGCATATTTTATAGCCCAACTCTTCCTTAATATATTCCTAAAAAGAAAATCCTTGTAGCTATCATAGTTTTACTGAAAATTTGATTTTCCATAAGCAAAATTATCAAAAAATTTAAAAATTGTGCATTTATGCAGGGCTATACCAGAAAGACCTTAAGCCATATACCATTACAAGAATACTTATTTTATAGCGCAACTCTTCCTCTATGCATTCCTAAAATAAAAATTCTTGTAACTATCATAGTTATACCAAAAATTTAGTTTTTCCAAAGCTTATTTTTCAAAAACAATAAAAATTGTGAAATTTTGTAGGGCTATAAAATAGACATCTTCGGCCTTATATAATTGCAATAAAGCTTATTTTATAGCACAACTCTTCTTCTATTCATTCTTAAAAAGAAGATCGTTTTAAGTATCACAGTTTTACCGGAAATATGATTTTTCCAAAGTATGTTTTTGAACAAAAATGTAAAAATTGTTCAAATTTGATAGGTTATACCATAAAATCCTTAAGCTATAGAAAATAACAAGGCAGCTTATTTAATAGTACAGTTCTTCCTCTATACATTCCTCAAAAGAAAATCCCTCTGACCATTCTAGTTTCACCGGTAATTTGATTTTTCCAAAGCATATTTTTGACAATTTTAAAAAATTGTTCATTTTTGCTGAGCTATGCCATAAAGACCTTAAACCATATGAAATTGCAAGAATGCTTGTTTTGTTGATAAATTCTTTCTCTATATATTCCTAAAAAGAAAATCCACTTATCTGCCATAGTCTTCCTTAAATTTTTATTTTTCCAAAACATGTTTAAAAATTTTACAAAATCTTCCAACTTTCAAGGGCTCTAGAGCCCTAAGTATAAACTCTACAAATAAAACCTTGAACTTTTTAAATACAGAAATTCCTCCTCTTTTACATCCTGTAAAGTCCAATATTCCATTATTTATAATTTCCAAGATAATCGCATTTATATAACTTATATTTTTCGCAAAAAATCTTATAATTCTTATTATTGTTTCAGATTAAACTATTGCGAAATCCAGCAAGGAAGCCATTAATCACTGAAAAAAGAAGGCATCTTACAAAAGAACAACAAGAAGAGCATAAACAATGTCTTAATACGACACAAGATTAATACCTAAAAACATACGCTTCCAGTAAACCATTAAACAAGAAAACGAAAAAATCGACTAAAAATAGTAATAAAAATATACAATTGACGTGCTGGCAGGAAAGTTTTGAGTAAAAATTGCGCCAGTCGTTAGCAACAAAAACGAGTAATACTAAATAATCTTAATTCAAAAAATACCTTAAAACCTAGACAACTAATTATACTAGTAGCTTCCATACGAAGGAAACGAGCACAAAGAATTAATTCCAGTTTACAATTGTGAAGATTTGGAGAATCGTAGATTTGAAGGGAAAGTTGTTGCATTTTTTGCCCAATACGTAAACACTTACAAAACACACCGTTATATACTCGCAAATAACTCCCCCAACATCCAACCACTAGTAGATATTTTTGTAATTTGTCCTACTTCAAATGGTGGGCATGCAAGCATCGACCGGAAACAAGATGGCCGCCATGGATATGCAGAATGCTCTTCCCTCAATGGTGCCGAATGGTATTGGGGTGCAGGCACGATGCGTTGCCGACTTCTACGTGGGAAAGACGGTTTTTATTACGGGAGGCACCGGTTTTATGGGCAAGGTGCTCGTTGAGAAATTGCTGCGCGCCTGTCCAGGAGTTCATAAGATATATTTGTTGATACGGCCCAAACGTGGACAGCATGCGCATGATAGACTTCAGCAGTTGTTGTGTTCACCTGTAAGTACCTTTCATGCTTCTTATTTTTGGTTTTCAAAACTCTCTTTTAATAATATGTAGAAAAGAAAATACTCGTATCTTTTATAGTTTAGCAGGAAACTCGAAATTTCCAAAGCATGTTTTTCAAAATTTCAAAAAGTTATTAACTTTGAAGGACTGTAGTTAGAAGATCCTTAGGCCTAGAAAATTGGATTATACACCCTTTTATAACCTAACTTTTCTTCTATAATACCTAAAAAGAAAATATTATTAACTTTTACAATTTGGCGAGAAACTGAATTTTCCCAAACATATTTTTCTAAATTTTCAAAAATGCATCAATTTTCAAGGGCTCTACCACCCTTATTATTATCCCTAATAGCTTGTGCTTAACAACGTGGGAAGCATAAACTCTTTATTTTTCACGTCGTAAAAAGAAAACTCTTCTATAGCTAATAGTTTCTGAGAAAATCACATTTTTGTAAAGTGAGTTTGCTGTATGTTTTATATATGGTTTGAGTGACTTTTAAAAATTTATTTCAGTTATTTGATCACGTACGCAAAGAAAGGCCGAACGATTTGATGAAGATTCTACCAATCGAAGGCGACATCACTCAACCGTCGCTGGCGATCAGCGTCAAGGATCGCGAGATGCTCTTCGACACAGTCAACGTGGTGTTCCACAGCGCGGCGACGGTGAAATTTGATGAAAAACTTAAACTCTCCGTTACCATCAACATGCTGGGCACACAACGTCTGGTTGAGTTATGTAAACGCATGACTCATCTCAAAGCTCTTGTAAGTTACATTTTTTTTAAGTAATAAGTGGTTTAAGTTTTAAGTGGTCTCTTTTGTAATGTTACCAATTCCGGTAACAATTTTAAAAATTACCAAAACTGACTAAATGTTTGTGCTTAGGTCCACGTATCAACAGCTTATTGCAATTGCGATCGTAAAGACATTGAGGAGACCATCTACCCACCCCCGATTGACCCTGAGAAGATCTCCTCGCTAGTGGACGTCCTCGACGAGGACCTCGTCGACTCAATCACCCCGCAGTTGATTGGCAACCGACCCAACACGTACACGTTCACTAAGGCACTCGCCGAGAACTGGCTAATGGAGCACAAGGGTGATTTACCCCTGGTGATCGTTCGACCTTCGATCGTCCTCTCCAGCTACTCGGAGCCTGTGAAGGGCTGGGTGGATAACTGGAACGGTCCCACTGGTATTATTGCCGCCACGGGAAAGGGCATCTTTCGTACCATGTACTGCAAGATCGACAAAGCTGCCGATTTCATCCCTGTGGACATGGTTATCAATCTGATGTTAGTCTCGGCTTGGAAGGTGGCTGCTAATCCAGTGCCATCGTCAGGCAGCCATATTCCGGTCTACAACTGTGTGTCGGGACTACAGCGTGCTATCTCGTGGAAGGCTTTTGTTGATCTGTGCTTTGTGTACTTGAGGAAACATCCCTTCTCGGAGGTGACGTGGTATCCGGGTGGGAGTGTGACGTCGTCACGGTTACACAACACTCTCTGTCGGTACTTTTTACATTATATTCCAGCGTATCTTATGGATGGTCTTTGTTGGATCGCAGGAAAGAAGCGAATGTAAGTTTTTGATTTAGTTTTTTTTTACCTTTATTCGGTTTCCTTTGTTTGTGGTGTTTTCTGGGAACTTTCAGGCTCTATGAAAGTTCCCTGAAAGTTCCATGAAAGTATTACTTTGAGCCGTCTTGGGGCCTTTTTGGGACCATAGTAACCTGTCTTTGTCTCTTTTTAAAACCTTTAGAATCTTGGACCTTTTTTGTGATATCTTTCTTGTTGCAATTTTCCTTTCTTTGTCTCTGACCTTTTTTTTATCTGCCTTAAGGCTCTATTTAATAAGTTTTACTAATTTTGAAATGTTTTAGTATGGTTCACGTCCAGTCAAAATTAACAAAAGCAGCCCAATGCCTCGAGTACTTCACCACACAGGAGTGGAACTTTGATGACACCAACGTACGCCTGTTGAATCAATCGTTGAGCGAGAGTGATCGTCGCGACTTTTGTTTTGATGCATCCCTCATTAATTGGGAGGAATTCATTCAAAACTACGTCCTTGGGATCAGAAGGTACCACATCCTCACAATCAATACCATACTAACTACAATTTCTAAGTTGAAGTCGATTTTATTGATATTCATGTGAGCTTTTTAACTTTGAAATTGCCATTCCAGATTCATTTTTAAAGAAGAAATAACCACAATTGAAAAAGCCCGTCGTAACCTGCGCCTACTGTACTGGCAGCACCGTCTCGTACAGCTCATCGCTGTCATGTCCCTGTGGCACTTCCTCGCCCTGCGGCACGCACCCCTGCGGCATATATGGAGTCGCGCCCTGCGCGTCCTCGTCCACATCGTACGCATGTTACCATTTTAAGAAAACACCCCAAGCGATGGCGATGGTAACAGAGTACAACTGCAAATCAGACAATGTTTACGATGAACGCAGTTTAACATTAAAAGAGTTCAAAAAACAAAGAAGAAAAAACGATAAAGACAAACAAAGCACACAACAGTTTAGCCTGTTTTCCCGAATCAAGTTTGATAACAAGACAAGCTTTTCTTTTCCATTTCATGTAGTTTGTTTCTCTTCTCGGGTGGCTGGTGAAAAATCGTTTAATACTAATGGCGTTGAATACTAATCTAAACAAAAGAAAAACCAGAAATAATAATAATTTCCTAAATGCGAATTCATTCCATTTTGCGAATTTTAGCCGTAGATAAAAAAAGATGAGAACAAGTAAACCCAAGAGGTGATGCCGGTGAACAGAGAGCCCAGAGCCTTAGACAATTTTTTGTATAAATAAAAACAAAAATACCAAGATTTTTGCAAAATATTTTTGCAAAAGCGCGTTCTTATTATTAATATTAATATATGTTAATTTTTGTACTCGATATGTAGAAATTTCTTTCTTTTTCTAGTATTTTTTATCAATTAGAAAATGCCATGTCTGTTATAGTTAATTTTTCTTTTTCTCTTTCTTTTTTTAAATATTTGAAATATAACATCAATAGTATAGCATTCTAGCTGCGGATTTTGTTTGTATGTTACTTTATCAATGACGAACGCTAGTCGTATTTAACTAATTAATTAATTAAAAACTAAATAAATCTTTAAAGAAACCTATTGTAAACGATGTTTGATGAGAGGACGCTGAATGGCAAAAGTTGTTTCAACACGCTCAAATTAATTGATGATGGACGTTTTTGGTCTTTCGTAAGGTTTATTTCTAATTATTTATGATTAAGTGAAAGAAAAAAAAAACATTAAATCTAATGCGATATAAGTGCGATGTTTCTGAGCAGTGGAAATTTTTTGTGAGGATGATAATGATGATGATAAATCGCTAGCGGTATGTTTGTAAATGTACTATGTACGTATGTACTATAACTATGATGATACAAATATAAATACATATAATGTAATGGGGTTTATTTTATTTCTTACTAGTTTTGTTGATATAATTAATTGTAATTCATAATTTCAATTTCAAATATTAAGGACTAAATTTTTTATTCAAATTTATTTTTAACTAGACTAACAAAATAGAGTTGAAAAAAGTAGTAACATGTATAAGTTTCCAACACGCCGGGGAAGGGTGGGATTGGCCTAGTGGTTAGGGTGCGCGCTTCTCGTTCGGGCGACGGGTGTTCGAGTCCCGCCTGCGGAGGCTCGAAGTTGGTTGTTTCGTCCAATTTTACATTTTATCAAAATAAAATGGTAAGCTTATGTAAATGTTTCCAACATTTACTGGTAAGATGGGATTGGCCTAGTGGTTAGGGTGTTCGCTTCTTGTTTGGTCGTCGCCGGTTCGAGTACCGGCTGCGGAGGAACGGATGTTTCTTTTTTTTCAATTTTAACTAAACATTTTAGCAAAATAGAATGGTCAACCGCCGCTATGCGGCGGTAGTTCGTTTTCCCCAGTGGGGTGCAATCTTGTGGTTCGCCGCTTCGCGGCGAACTCCACCCGAGTCACGACTCACGAGCACCTGGTGGATGGGAAAACCGATCGGCCCGACCGGGCTTCGATCCCGGGATCCTTTTATTCGTACTCATTGGCTTTACCACTGTTCCACTGAAGCGGCATACACCTTGCCGAAATTTTTAGGGTTTAAAACGAACACGTTTTCATACTTATAGTTTATGATGTACATAGAACAAGATTGTATATTTTCATGTAAAGGAATGAAATTTGTAACAAATGGGAATAAATAATAAAACTTCTTAAATGCGAGACTTTCATCGTAATATAAATTATTTGTAACAGAGATTTATTGTAACATCAGAATTGTTACAACACATAAGTCGATTCATATCAAACACAAATCATCTCCACGATCCCCTTAAAATATATGACAGTTTGATACAAAAGTATCAGAGATATTGGTAATAGGATCGCAGAGAGACGAGGAGATAATGTTGGTATTGATGTCAATACTAACATATATGTGTGAACTGCATTGAAATTGTCAATGTCGACGACGACATTGGCAAAGAATAACGGACGAAGAAATTATTTTAAAAGTTAATGAAAAATAATTTCGTTTACGCAAAATCAAAGAAATATATACACTAAAAATAATAAATATAATTGTGAAAATTATAAACTTTCGGGATATTCAAATTTATTTACCATTGGTAAAATAAGGAACAAAATTACGAAAGGTATTTACGAAATTGCAAAAGTGTTGTTTATTCAATAAAAACTTTAATTAAATAATTAAATAAATTTAGTACCAGTAGCGACATCTTTTCTTAAGTTTATGAACTACAAAGCTTCATCAAAAAATTCTTATGGCAAATTATTTTAGCGACTGTCCTGCAGTTTAGATAGTGCTCCTGAGATGGCGCTACGAATGTGAAAAAATTATTAAAATAGTTTCAGGTAAAATATAATTAGAAATAGAAAGCCTGCAGAAATGGGGATACAAGAGAAGTTGGGTATACTATTTGTTTGAAATAAGTTATTTATTATCTATTACAAAAATAAAAATAGAACATATGTAATATTGCATGATACAATAATTTATCCTAATTGTATGCGGCGTAAATAATTAGTATTACAATAAACCGGGAAGTCAAATAATTAAATAATCAAAGCAAAGTTAAATAATTAAGTCTTTAGTTGTTGATTGGTAGAAAAAGTCCTAAATCTCCAGCCTCCGAATGTAAAATATCACAAACACAGAAATTGCCAAAGTTTAGCAGTTTGTTGGTGGACTAAAACAGTAAAGAACACGAATAATTGTTTGAAATGTAAGGACAACAAATGTAAAAACAGTCTAACATATTTCAAAAGATACATATTTCAAACAATAATTTTCATCTCAATTTCATAGTCACAATACTTCAAAGTTTTTAAAAATAGCTTTACTTACGTTACAGTGGGTATCTCTTCAAACAAAACATCCTTTTTCCTATTGACGCAACAAGTTACTCCCAGCGACAAGAAAAACACAATGATTCCAACCATCAGCGTCATAATCTCATGCGAACGTGCCGGTTTGAGGAACAAACGCACGTTAAACTCCCTCCAAACACTCTCAGTCCACGTGGAATACTGTCCTGAACTCCAGTCGTAGCCTAAAAGCGATCAAATGTTTAAAATTCAAGAACTTGAAAGTCTTAGAGAAAATGTTTGTGAACTTACCATCAATAAGAAAAGCTGGACTCTCTGCATCGGTGAAATTTATCGAAAGTCGATAACATTGGGTTTGATAAGGCCCTGTGGCATTACGCGACATGTTGAAGTGATAGTAGATGTGTGATGTCATGTTGGGAGTGCATGGTCCGTCGCCGATCTGATCGCCGACGAAAAAGGCAAGCGTGAACATCATTAACTTGGTAATGATATTTTGACTGTTTGTCACGCTCACGTAGAGACTCAGAGGGACTGGTTGGAAGGTGCCCTTGTTAATCGCACGATGAATACTGCAATTTGCTGATTCCAGATAGCAATATAGTAGTTCATTTATCTGTAAGAGAAATAAATGGTAACACTCTACCTGCTGATCAGTATTACAAATAAAAATATTTTCCATGTTAAAATTATGAAGTAAACTTCAACAAACACGTTTTGGAAACCTTGATTTTCCAGGAAAACTAAAAAAGCTGGAAATTATTTCCCTTCAATTTTGAATAGAGGGAGAATTGCGCTATCTTTTACGCTACGCACGCAATTCCTATGATTAACATACTAACAACTGCAGCCCTTCAATATTGATCAATTTTTTACTAACCCAAAACCACGTTTTGGAAAATGGTATTTTCCGAGAAGCCTAATATAACGGTTCAGTTTTTTTGGGTTCGCCAATGAATAGAAGAAGAGTTGCAGTTTCTTTTGAGCTTTAAATGCAATTTCGGAGGCCAACCTTTTCGCAGCCACAGCCATTCAAAATTAACCAATTTTCGAAAATTTCAGCAACGCGCTTTGCAAAGTGGCATTTTACCGGGAAAACTAAAATCGATAGAAATGATTTCCCTTCACTAAAGAATAAAAGAATAATTGATCTAAATTAATCCTCACACGAAATATCAGAGTCAAACACACTAGCAGTTACGCCCACTCAAAATTCAACAATTTTTAAAAAACTAGGAAACACCTCTGGGAAAAAATCATTTTCCATGAAAATTAAAATATATACATGATTATTTTCTTCATCAGTATACGTAAGAAGAGTTTCGCTATTGTTTGAGCTCCATATGAAAAGTTTGGGGCCAACATACTGACAGTTACAACTCTTCAAAGTTAATTAAACTTCGATAATGTCAAAAACACCCTTTGGAAAATGGCATTTTCTGCGAAAACTAAAATAGCTTGAAATGTTTACTCTTCATTAATGAATAAAAGAGTAATTGTGATCTTTTCTAAGCTTTACACGAAATTACTGAGGCCAATATACTGATAGACACGACCCATCAAAGTTCCTACAATTTCGACAAAAACCCACTTTGCAAATTGGTATTTTCCGGGAAAACTAATAGCACTTTGTTTGTCCTAAGGAATAGAGGAAGTTACATTATCTTCTAAGCTTAACATGAAAACTTCTAGAGCCAACGTACTGCTACAATACTTCAAAGATACTCAATTTGTAAAACATACCAAAATTACAATTTCAAAACAATTTTCAGTCTCGATTAAATAAATTAAAAAACATTCAAGATTCACTTACATAATACAAATTCGCCTGTTGTTCACCATCATATTCCCGCTTTGTAACAGCCTGATACAAGCTCCTCGAAAGTCCATCCACCACACCGCCCAAAAACACTTGAAGACTCTCCCGCGGAAGATCCTTTGCATCCTCCTCAGTTTCCATCGCGTGGTACACAAAGTCAATATTGTCAGCATTATCATAAATACTGTTATAGAACGAATTACTGAAATTGGTCGCATAATCAGTGAGAACCAAACTTTTTGGTGGATTCTTCTCTCTGATAAAGCTCTGAATCGACGTGGGCGGTACGACCCCACTGTGAATGTCCACATTTAGGTTCTTCCTCAAAATATTGGTAAACTCCACCTGCTCAGTGTCATTCATAAGATGTAAATGAAGTTTGTCCGTTTTGTGCAGCTGTGATATTTCCAAAATCGTATCGATATCTTCAAAACGAATAGGACGTGAGTGTTCCTCAGCGGATGTAAACTCATAACGAGGGTAAGCACCACGTTTCATATCATAAACCACACGTTGGGAGCCAATATAGTCGAAGCTTTCACCGTTGAAAAGGATGAAGAGAACATTACGATCTGTAAAAAACAGATTTGTATTGCTACCCTGGAAGATTTTTTGAAAATGACATAAAATTGTAAGTAAACTTACCATAACCCTCATAAGAGGGTAACATTCTCTTCAGCAGCTCAGCAATGCTCAAAAGCGTCACCATCCCCGTCACTGCCGTCTGCGCCCCGGGTTCGAGGTTGTAAAAGACTGACGTCGCATCAATCCGACTCACCACCAAAATCTGCTTAATACCAGGCTTCAGATAACTTTTCGGCGTCAATGATGAATTTCCCATTGGAAACAGCGATGCCCATACGTTTTGATCACCCATTGAATCACAGAACTTTACTGGATTCATATTCACAACCGATTGTGATCTCCTAAATAAAAAGAATTAGAAATTTTTCTATATACTACAAACAAATTAATTTATCGAGGATTAGGAGATTAAACCGTATTTAAAAAAATTAAAAACCCGTGTTGGAAAATATTATTTTCTGAGAAAACGAAAATATCTGAAAAGGTTCCGTCTTCATTAATAAATAGAAGAAGAGTTGTGCTATCTTTTAAGCTTCATACGAATTTTTTGAGGCCAACATATTAAAAGGTACAGTTACTTCAAAGTTGATCAATTTTCGAATAACCCGAAAACACGTTTTGGAAAATCGTATTTTCCGGGAAAACGGAAATAGATGTAATGTTTTCTTTCAACCAATAAATAGGGGAAGAGTGCTGCTATCTTTTAAGATTCATAGATTCATGTCGGCCTCATTTCTGAGGCCAACAAACTAACAGGAACGACCCTTCAAAGTTGATCAACTTTCGAAAAAGTATAAAAGCGCTTTGGAAAATGTCATTTTCCGAGAAATCTAAAATAGCTGGAAATGTTCTCTTCCTCGTCAATAAATAGGAGAAGAGTTGTGGAATCTTTTAGACTTTACACGCAATTTCTGAGACCAACATGGTCACAGGTACAACCCTTCAAAGTTTATCAGTTTTCAAAAAACTCGAAAACACGATTTTGATTATGGCATTTTCCAGGAAAAGTAAACTAGCTAGAAATGTTTTTTAAGAAGCAATTAATAGAAGAAGAGTTGCACTATCATTTAAGCCTCAGTAGAAATATCTGAGACCAAATACTTATATACTACGGCCCTTCAAATTTGATGATTTTAGACATTTTGAAAAATGGTATGTTACGGGAAAACTAAAATAGCTGAAATATTCTTAGTGAAATATATTGGCAGTTATGACCTTTCAAAGTTAATATTAAATAACCTCAAAAAATACTAATATTTTAAGGTTACTTATTTTTAAAGTGTTCGTTAAAAAAAGATAGAAAGAAATAGAATTACAAACAAACAACTAACCTTAAACATGTTGGAGTATCATAAGCCGCGAACATGAAGCTTTGCAATTCAATACTGCACACCGAACGTTGAGAATGTTGATCGAAATCAAAGTTGTTAAACTTTACAAAGCAATCTCGAACCTTCTTCACCTCCTGGTCTCTATCCAAGTAAAATACCGGAAATTTGAAGTCCTCCATCAATAGTGCATTCCCAACTGGATTCCAATCTCTCCTACACGTTCCATCGCGATTACTTCTTTCATTCGGACACCTTAAATCCGGACTATACGAGCTCAACCCACTTTTTTGCGTCTTATTCTCAATATCATAGATCAACAATCCACTAATATGTTCCAATGATTGCAGTTTATCACTTAAATCCCTTGTAAACAGCTCGATAGGAATAACGGGAATGTATTCCAAGCCATTATTCACATTCACAACGAAATCTAAGTCGCTTGGAGCGTCCACAAAGTGGATAACACCTGTCGATCCATCTCGATCAGCTGAAACACCAATCGCATTAAAAACTACGAAAACTCTACCTAATTACAGTACAATTATATACTGTAAGAAAGAGGCACTATCACAGAAGGCCTTGATAATGTTACACGTGAAAACAAAGCAATTTCTCTGAGAAAACAGTGCGAAACCTGTCAGAAAAAACTTACATGAGCAGCCAATCTGATGTGTTCCATTGAGGCGTCGAAAACACGCTGATATCCCGTCGACTGAGTCGTACATCTTATCCTTGGTTCGTTCTCCAAGCGCTGTGAACAAGAAGAAGGCGAAATTGCGTTTGGGAACGGTATGAATACATTAAATTACCCTATTTTCCTACAATTAACCTCAAAATCGAGTAGAAAAACGCTTACCAAAGGAGAATAATACTGCTAAGCAGATATATTTATACATCCACGGCATCCTACAGATGTTACGAGTTCGACACAATACAAAATTTGTTAATTACACTTTGTTTAAAACATTATAATTAGTTTTTTTAACGACAAAACCACTTGATAAGACTTTAATCTAATTTGACAGTTTCATGTTGGGTGGGTTGCCTATGATTTCAAATTTTAAGATTTTGTTTTATTTCTACAATTCTATAAATAAGTAATTAATAGCAACAAAGTAAAACCAATGTAGTTAAACTTTACTACTGATATGGGGAAATAGAAATTAAGTTGTTTTGAAAATTTATTTTAATTAGAGACAGAGATTAGTGTTACGTGCGTTGCCTATAGTCAAACATTGTTTCTAAAAATGAAATAATTCCTAAAATTTTTAATAAATCATAAAATAAATTCATAACTAGTTGAAATAAATTTGCATAATTATTATGAGCAAGATTTAGATAGAATTTGTTTTCAAAGAATTTCAAAGTTTAAGCTGTTATGCTGGTTGCCTAGTGACAACAAAAAGCTTAGTAAAAACAAATAAAGTTTGACAATTTAAATTTGACAAATTCAAATTGTGCTGCGCAAACCTGATGGAAACTGACAGTGAAGTTTATAAAAGTGTGCGTCCAAAAATGTGTGTTGTTTCGGCAGGTCGTGATCAAAATTCGCAGTTTTAATCAGTTTTTGCTGGATTGGAGGTCGTGTGGTGTGTCACTAGATGGCGCTCTAGACCGATTCTCTAGAGGTAAATAAATTTTAAAAAAATGTTTTTAATTACGTATTATTTGGTGTAGCAACAATAAATCTTTGCTTTCAAAACCATAGAGGACTCACATTTAATTTACGCATTCAATGATATGTAATATGTTAGAGTTTTCTTCTTAGAATGGTGAGAATTTTGCTTTTTTCACGGTGTGTGATAATACTCTATAGTTTTATTAAAGAGGCCAAATTTTAATTTAAGAAAAAAAGAGGTTACTATAATTTTCACCAAATTAGGAATATTTTTCTTCGAAACAATAACTATTCCTCATTCCATTGATGTTGAGAAAATGTTGGTATGTTTATCAGTTTAGCCAGAAAGTATGATTTTGCACAGCTCGTTTTTTAGTAATTATTCAAAAGTAATCCATATGAATGACGATCGCGCCCTTTCATGATGTTTCACAGGCTTAGGAATAATTTTAGGCGAAAATGGAATTCTTCGTCTTTCCATTGCAGTTGAGAAACTGTAATTAACTTTATTAGTTTACACAGTAAATCAGATTTTCCAAAACGTGTTTTTTGAAATTTCTTAAAATGCGTCAATTTTGAAAGACGGTAACGCTCTTATTTTGGATATCTTTCAAATTTACTAATAACTTTATTTGGGACAACAATTCTTCCTGTTTCTATTGAAGTTGGGAAATTTGTAGTATCTTTAGTGATTTAGCCCGGAAATGAATTTTTCAAAAGCGCCTTTTTTGTAAGTTCGAACATTCATCAGTTTTGAAAGGGTGTTTTTTTTATACGTTTATTCGCAAAATTATATTTTTCACAGCGTGTTTTCTAAATTAGTAAATTAGTAAATTTTGAACTTTGAGGGTGCTGAAGCGCCTCTACTAGAAGTCTCTAATTATGGAAAAAAAAAACTTTCTTCAAATCAACAACTTTTCATCTTTCCATTGGCGTTAAGCAAATTTTGGAATCATCATTAGTTTAAGCGAAAAATAGGAATTTCCAAAAATATTTTTTTGAAATTTCGAACATTAATAAACTTTTAAGAGGTTTAATGCCCTTATTATAGAAGCTTCAGACATTTTGAAAAAGTTCTATTGAAATCAATATATTCTATTTTAATTTCCATATTACTAACTTCAATTATCAAATTGAAGGGGTGATACCCCCTTAAAACTTTTGGAACTTGATCATTTCTACCGATTTATACCAACTGGGGGCGGCAGTCTTTTTCCGAAGAGGCACTAAACCCTCAACCACACCGCTAGATGCCTCTAGAACCCCTAGTCTTGACTTCCGCCTTTGCGTTGAGCAGTGGGGTTGGATAAACTGGTAAACTAGTAAAATAGGTGGGGGTCGTCGTCGTCGTTCGGGAGGCGTGGTGGACCCCGTTCCGAGCATGCGTTCCACTGTCCCCCGGCCCGGCATGTTACGTAATCGGTCGCTCGCCGCTTTTTTGAACCGCAAACGTGCCGGCAAACAACTACGAAAAACAAGCGTGTGGCTGGTGGCTCGGCTCCTGCTCCGCACTCAGGGCCTGCCGGGCGTACGTACACTGAACCAACGCACGACCACGACGACGACGTCGAGATTGCCTTCTCACAATCCTAGTAATTAGTCTC